>JZKD02S0470917.1:153764-170369 GCA_000966675.3 Picea glauca
CTTATCTTCGGATTCAAATTTCACACCCATGCTATTCAACTGGACTAGAAGAGTATTGAAAGTATTTAGATGATCAACAATTTTCGTACCTTCCTTCATGCTCAAACTATACAATCGTCTTTTCAGAAAGATCCTGTTTGTCAAGGATTTCGTCATGTACAAGCTTTCCATCTTTGACCACAAACCGGTTGTTGTCTTCTCTGTATCAATGTTGAACAATACATCGTCGACCAAACACAGGCGTATGGCACTCAGTGCTCTCGCATCCATCTCATCCCAGTCTTCGTCTGTTATGGACGCGGGCTGTTTTTCTTTTCCCAAAAGTGCCTTCACCACGCCTTATTGCACGAGCAGATCGTGCATCTTAACCTGCCAGATCTCGAAATTGTTCTTACCATTAAACTTTTCAATTTCAAACTTAGCACTCTGCATCTTTTTCATTAGAGGAAACATAAAAGAAACAAACACCACTGTTTGTAATATCCAAGGCCCCTTTTAAAAAAAAAATGTGAAAAAAATAATCTTGTGTAATTTTCAAAAGAAAATTATATACCTTATTCCTCCACCTTATAATTATTAAAAAAAAAAAAGGTTTAATAAAAAATCCACTCCACCTTATTCCTCCACCCTTCATCCTCCATCTTCACATATTATATTTAATTCTCAAATATAATAACCTTTAATATTTTCCAAAAAGAAAAAGTATAAAACCTTTAATATTTTGGAAAATGTAAAAAATGAAAAAACCTTCATACGAATCTTTCCAATCTTCATACGAATCCTTATGTAATTGCCTTTTTCATAAAAAACTTTTTCAGCGCTCCTTGGAGGATATAGGGGTGCGCCGAAGGAAATTAATGAATGGAGCGTAAGGGCAGTAGGGGGCTGGCGCTCCCTTTGGTCGATAAGGTGAGCGTTGGCTCCCTCTCGGTTCTCCCTTTCAAAAAACCACGAATTTCATTTAACAGCGTGCTCCTAGAATTGGTGTCCAGCGTCGGCGCCCCCTCTCAATGATAACCAAGCGTCGATGCCAAAAAACAAGAAATTCAACAGCGATTTCAATGCGGCCTCTTCAGTGAGCGACTTCTTCCAGTCTGCATCCTCCTCAGCTCTGATACCACTTGTTGCAATTTGCAAATGCGGAAACACAAATTACCATAAGACAATCAATACAAATGTAGACAAAGAACACAACAATTTACGTGGTTCACCCAAATATTGGGCTACGTCCACCAAGCATAGGTATCGGTTATCTTATTATTCAGCTAATGGAGATTACAGTCGGGTCTCACTCCTCTCTGACACTCATAGCCTCTACGGGCATACAAATTTATAGCAATATACACATTAAATGTAATCTCATCCATATTCTAACTTAGGCGCATTGGTTACAACCAACCCCGGTTTATAGGATCTGAAATCCTATTCATGGATGAACTGTTGTCACCGTTTCCAACAACTTACAGTATAGTTGTCTTTAATTAATGCGGCATGCCGGATTCGTTTCACTATCCATCAGTTACAGTAGACTTGAACCTCAGCTGCCCGCCTTCTCTTCAGGTGAAGAACGAGCAAGGCTGTGTCATGGCTTGTAAGAGTGCCTGCGTTGCCTTCAGTACACCTCAGTATTACTGCACGGGTTCCTATGGCAATCCCTAGATGTGCAGGCCTACTTCTTTCTCTCATCTCTTTAAGAATGCTTGTCCGAGAACTTACAGTTATGCCTATGACGATCGAAGCAATTTGGTTACATGCTCTGGGGCTGATTATCTCATCACCTTCTGCCCTCATTGACAACAATGTTGCAAACACTTTCCACTTTTGAGCATTTAAGAGCAGTTTTTTGGGCATGTACGATCGTAGCTGCCTATTGAAATGTAGTTCTAATCTGTGATCACTATATCGTTGCCAGCAATATCTATATGTTTTCCTTCTTTTTATTACACCCAAAGGCGTATATCTATTTGACAATGGGCAGATTTAATAGGGGTTTTAGTGCTTAATAAGTTTTCTATGGACAGGATTAAATATGGCTGGAATATTTTTAGTAGTCACACAAAATAAATGGCTGTGATTTCAATCATTAACTTCCTAGCTATTATAAAGACATCCTATTCTTTTAAGGATTTGTTTCATCTTATCAACCTTTTGGCGTTAACCAACAACTATTTAGTTGCTGTGTTAGTTTTAATTAAGTAGAAGAAAAATCATGCATTGTTGTTCGATAGAGTAAAACACCGTCTGTTGTAGGTGTAAGGGTCTGCAGCAATATGTAGAATGCAATGTAATTCAAACGCAAAAAGAATCATGTGTTGTTGTTCTATATTCATCAGAATCATAATAGAAGTTGGTTCTTTGGTTATTTACAGTTTCTTGTGGACACGAGCAGGAGTAGCAAGGAGCCTTTATATGGGCAAAAGTATCTTCTTCCTTACGAGTTTTTATGCGTTTCAGAGTTTCCTAATGAATTGAATCTTAGTTGGCAGCTCTGAGATTAGCTTTTGACAAAAACAAAAGAAGTAAAGTATTGGCTATGAACCTTGCACCAATATTTATATCGATTGATATCAAAATATAGTGAGAACCCCGAAGGTCATATCATATAATATCAGATTAGAATGTTCAATCTCCCGAAACTCTGTTTAATAATAGAAAAGCTGAACAAACTAGAGGATGGAGGTTTCTATCATCATACAGTTGTTCCAGCTTACTGAAATTATAATTTCTTAGTCAATGAATCAACAGTTCTAGGTTATTGAAATTAGAATCTCTCGCTCAATGAAGTAGTCAGTGCAGAGATCGATTGTTTGACATCTTGTTCGGTTGAGGAGACATATAGTACAATAGGTTTTTCAGACATCAACAATTATATAGCTGATGGTTTTTCAGACCTCAACAATTATATAGCTGATGAACCCAGATATATATATTTCATTTACAAACCTTTAATTCTAAAGTAAACCCTAATTAGGGTTTGTAAATGGGATAAGTCTTTTGGCGTTCATCAGCAATAATCATGTGGCTGTACTAGTTCCTATTTTTGTCATTACGCCATACCGGTGATTACCGTGGAGAGGTTAAAGATGTTGAACTGAGCCATCCGTTTCCGTTTGACCAGTTTCCGCTCTGAAACTTGCGTATCCCCAGCCTTCCCTTCGGCTCGGTATTGGAGCACAATAATCCTAGCTTCAACACCACCTCCATCTGTCCCGCGTCGTATTCATACCCTAGCTTCGGGTCTGCTGCTGCGTTAGCCCTCACAAATCACACCCATTGGGTGCTTGGCCGGGCGCTGTATTCAACTTATACTGAAGAGTCGCCATAGTTACCGAATTCGGCCGAACAGTCACCATAGTTACCGAATTCGGCCGATTGGCCTAAAATATATATGTTACATATATATTTTACTGTGCGTTTACTCATCCCCTCTCAATCTGTGTTAGCCCTCACAAATCACACCCATTGGGTGCTTGGCCGGGCGCTGTATTCAACTTATACTGAAGAGTCGCCATAGTTACCGAATTCGGCCGAACAGTCACCATAGTTACCGAATTCGGCCGATTGGCCTAAACAATTCGAAAATTCGATTGGATTGGATTCGATTCGATTCGAGAGCGATCCGTGGATGGATGTTGGTTCCCTGCTGGGTCCAACAGTAAATATCGTTGTGATTGGTAGTAGACACCAACCAGCCATTAATTAGCTGTTGGAAAATAAATCATTATTGAAAAACTATTTACTTGGAAGAAGAAGAGTTTGCATAACCAACCAATTTATCTAGGGGTTGGGGTTTGTTAGTTGTTTTATGAAATAATTTTTTAGTTGGAATTTGGTTAAATAATCATTTAAATCTATTAATTCAACAATTTCTAATTGGATTTTGAGTAAATATTTTTTAAAAAAATCATCATTTCTTAAAATATTTGATCTAAGATATTTATTTTCCTCCTAACTTTTTTGTCCAATTAAATTTTATTTTATTTTTAAATTTATTTTCCATATTTGATAAATTCAAATTCAAACTGACAACTATGCTATCAAATTCAAACTCATGACTATATTCTAAACAAAACGTATCAAATTCAAACTCATAACTATATTTCAAACAGAATGAAAAAATCTACCACACAATTTTTTTTTTTAATATCAAATTCAAACTCAAACTCATATCTTATCAAATTCAAATTCAAACTTGATAACTATGCTCTGCGCAGAATGACAAACTTGATAACTATGCTCTGGGCAGAATGACAAAGTCGACCACACAATCATTTTTTGTCAGATTTTGTCGAAAGGACACGCCCGCTGTGTTCTTCATACAGCGATAAACGAGGAGAAAGAGCACCACACACTTTCGGAAAAAATCTCAAACATACTAACATTCTACAACCCTATTCATATTTGTATTGAGAGAATATTCTGAACACACCATTATTATATACTATGGAAACAATCAAAACACACTGATGTCAACAATCGTAAGGAGAAAGTCGACCACACAATTTAATTTTTGTTTTCGAYGAGGCAAGGACACGCCCGCCATGTTAGTCAGGCTTAAGCGAAACAGCGACAAGCGAGGAGAAAATCSAACACACACTGTGGGAAAAAAAATCCATTTATAATAGCATTCTACAACCATATTCATACTTGTATAGGACGAGCCTAATCACCCACACCGCGAATTTCCAGTTAATCATATTCAATAGTTGAATAGTCTTAACAAACATATTAGGTAGTTGAATATGGCGAGCCTTAAGCAACCACACGAACGTTAATTTTTTGAGTGATTTTCGTTTGAGTTTTATGTAAATATATGAAATATTATTTTTACATGTAAATTTATTGAAAATAATTGAGTAATGGTAAAACCAGGAAGGTTTTTTTTTCATGTATAGCTTTGGTTAGTAAATAATATATTGTCACATCTCATAGGACGTTTTTTTAGATCTTGTGATTTCAGGGCATGTGAAACCACGATTGTTTTCACTTAGTGGCTTGACAACACCAATAAATTTTTTTTTGGACTACATCTCTTCACTTAGAGCATACCCATACTTCGTTCTAGGCTATGAGTGAATCACACTCCAACTCTGTGCAACTCACTTGTATACTTAGACAGTCTTGTTAATAGTTTAACACTTAGTCGTTTAAGTATATACATTCATGAACATATGAAACAGGAGAACACTTGTGAAACAAACAAGAGACACACATATATAGTGCAGGCGACACAAGACGAGCCTAACACCCAACTAAGTCTTATTATTGTGAAACAATTCAATATGAGCCCTACCGGCTCGGTTTACAATATGGGAAGAGTCGCACGACTCACCTCGCCTCACCAAGACACTCATACACAGATTCGTCACACCAAGACTCTCCATCGCAACAACTTTCGCAACCCTTGCAGTTTGCCCTAAAAGTGTGTCCTTCTGCAGACTCACTATCTCTTCTTTGTGACGGACTTCACCAAGCTAACACAGACTTTTGTTTTGTCTCATAGCATGCCTCACACAGACTTGTCTTTAGACTTCCGGAAACTTTCCTTATTCGCCCCACTCTTGACTACGTGTCTTCCATGTCTTCACAACTCTGTGTTCTGTTATACCTTGCCTCAGTCGCTTGACTTGCTCTGTGTGTCTTCTTTCTCTTTCCTCCCTACTTGGTCATGCACCCTTGTGCTCTTATATGGACTTCAAACGTCACTTTTGCAAATTGTCACATCCTTTGGGTTAGTCATGCCCCTTTGCAAATCAATGCACCCAAATGAACCGACATGTCCCTTCACGGACTGATGCACCCATGAATCCATGCACTCATCAACCCTTTGTGTCCCTTGGGACCGACGTGTCCCAAGCTCTTTGGTGCACCCTTGCCTTGTGCGTTTCTTTGAAACGACCGACGTGGTGCTCTGTGGGTGTGTCGATGGGGTCATTTGATCTCTCCAATGTACCCATGTTTCCAAGGGTAGGTGGGTATGCTCCTTGGGCATGCACCTAAGTCGCCCTATCTTTGCCCAAACACAACCCAAGTCACAAACATCTGTCCTAAGGAAAGTGAGGTGTGTTCCCCCTTGGTGTCGCATGTCACCATAGTGTGCTTAAGGTGCTCCTTCCTAAGCCCTCATGTCTTCATTCACCCAACTGATCGCATGCCCCTTGTGTCCTCTTCCCAACTCGTCTCCAAGTTTTCCTGAAGAGCATGTGCACTCAGTGGCTGTCACAAGAGACCTTGCATCCTCCCCCACTCCAAGTTGTTTTCATCTCCCACAACATCTATTAATATCGATGGTGCATCTGCCCAATCTTCGGATCTCTTCATCACTCAACAACTGTTGTTGTAAAGGAAAACTCCCTGTAAGAAGATACATGATTCTACAAAGTGTCACATCCTACTGATTTACTGCTTCTTCCATAGTCTGGTCTATCTACTCATGCTTATGTGCATTGGATCCCCTTGAGAATTCGAATTATTGGGTAGCTAGTCCAATCATCGTGCCTTTGCCTCAGGAACTCACATTTTCATGTTCAAACACCCTTTTATGTCTGCAAACTTGTCACATTCGCAACTCCTCATTTTCTCCAATCTATCAAGTCACCCCACTATGGCCCCAACAGAGTTCAACAAGGCACACCAAAGGCCTCCTACCTCCCACTGAGACAGTGAGCCAATGTGCTATTATTTAGTTTGAAGGTGAAGGAGGATGGTTGGTTGGGCCATCTCCCTCATCTCTAATATACCTTGATGCAATCGATGGAGAGTCATCGTACTTCTACATTATATACATAAACAATGGTACACTTTCACTAATTCTTCCTTCACACCCCTCCATGAGTCATTCTAACTCAGGTTCATATGACCATTCATCATGCCCAAGTTCACTAGCGGAGGAATCGACCTGTTCCTTGGGACTCCTCCACCAAAGTTGTTGTGTCTCCCTCACGTCCTCTTAGTCCACGGATGGCCATTTCTCTTGTTCAACGAACTGCTCCAGTGTCCTCAACTCAACAACTTTCTCCAATATTCGTTGTGATTCATCATGCTTCAAATAGAAATATGCCAAGCCATCCATTGTCTTATTCAGATCCCCAACTATGTCTTCAACATCGACAAGCCTTTGTTCCATCAACACAAGTCTCTTTTTGTACTCTACATTAGGCTGTCCAACCATCACCCCACATTGTCCAAGTACACCCTCACAAGGTTGTCTACTTTGGTTGTCCACAACAACCATCCACAAGAAGGACATATGCGTGTCCCCTTCCTTCCTCCTTATGGACATAGTCAAACATGTAGCTTATCCTGAGAAAATGGCCAAATTGTCTATGTGAGGAATAGGTGTTTCCTTTTCCTTCATCGTGAACTTATTTCCCAACACAACTTCAAAATCATCTATAGGAATAATGGTGAACTCATCCTTCCATACCAGTCGCCAAGATTCAACGAGATATCCTTGGCTACACCAATGACCATCTCTACACCTTCGTTGACTGTATTGACGTTTGTCTGTGTTGGTTCAGGTTGCAACCCAAGCCTTTGCACCATATATTCCCTTAAGAAGTTATCGGTGACCCCACTATCCACCATGTCTATTACTGACTTCCTGTTGAGTTCATCCCGGACATAGAAAATCTTTGCCTCATCTTGCTCTTGGTTCTTCGTGGATTCACCTTCCATGATAGAATTCAAGATATGCAAGACCACATGATCTAGGTGGATATCGATGGCCACCCACCTTTTTCGACTGGCTCAAAACAATTTTCTAGCAAATTTGGAAATTTACTATTTTTAGCAGTTTTTAACTTTCGGGGCCATTTTGAGGGCCCAAATGAAGGTTTTTCGAGATCGAGGTTCTCAATGATAACCAAAATCATTATTGATCCCCCAAAATGAATCTCCTCGATGATACCTTTCCAACGAGCTATCATACGCCTAAAACGAAGATCGTATGCGAAAGTTACGACCCGGGGAAGTTGATGTACTAACTTACCCAAACGGGGCCCACGTGACTTTTGACGCTTCATCTCCTAGGGTTAGGTTTTTGGATGTCTAGGGTTTTTGGCATGACTATTTTTTGTAAAAAGGCCTTTAGAGCCTCATTGTAATCATCTTATTGCGAATGCGAGTAGCCGTCACCTCTCTTTCCAGAGATCAACTGCCACCATTAGCGAGTCTTTGACTCTGTATTTTTACAGTCTCTGTACATTTCTTTCATTAATAGAAATCATGTATTAATGTATCTCCATGTTTATGGTTGCATATCTGATATATTTATGTTATATTATTGGATATACGCGATATCTCTGTGCATTTCTTTATTATATCTCCACTCTCATTTCTGCCTAAAATAATACGGATCACCCCAACATATGGTTTTTTTTCCTTCTCCAAAACATTCAACTTATGTTTGAAGGGACAATTCTTCACATAGTGTTCCTTGGCACAAATCCAACATGAAATTGGCTTCTTCTCTTTCATTACGTCTGTTTGTTTGGCATTATCGTCACTACCCTTGGATGTCTTCATCTTTCCTTTGTCATTCCTCTTCCCCTTCCCTTGCTACTGCTTCTCACCTTGATAATCCTCACTATTTCTAGGACTTGTCTTGGGTTCACCCCTGAATTCCAACAATTTTCCTGCTACAGTGATTTTTGTTGCAAGAGTTTTCACATTTTGTCTTCGCATCTAACTTTGCGCCCATGGATACAAACCATTCATGAAGTAGAAAAGTTTGTCTTCTTCCGACATGTCCTTGATCTCCAACATGAGCCATGTGAACTCCTTGATGTAGGCTTGGATCTTAGCAGTGTGCTTAAGATTCAAAAATTGATTTGTTGCGATCCACCCTTGGTTTTCAAGACCAAACCTTTCCATCAAGGATGCCTTCATTTTTTTCCAGTTTTCGATTTTATCAATGGTTCTCCTAGCTTCCAAGTATTCCATTTGGTTCCTGCACTAGATCTTAGTAGTCCTTGTCAAAAACATCGCAACAATGTTCACCTTAGCTTCATCCAAACTTTTGTTCAGCTGCTCTAAGTACTACTCAATGTTCCAACATAAGTTTCCAAACAACTTAGCATTGAGTTGCAATTACCTCTGTATGGCTCGGGTTCCTTTATCTTGATCCTCACTTGCATGACCATTGAACTCTATCCATTAGCCAAAGCTCGTTTCAACAATGTGACAGTGTCATCTTGGTCCTTCAACTTCTGTGTGACTATGGAAAGTGCATCCTCTGCAACCTTGAGTCTATCCTAAATGTTGTCAGTCAAGGTGTCGGTGATCAAGTTTGTGGTTTCCTTGCACTCCCATAAGGTTTCATTAAACCCATGCTTCATCTTGCCTATCTCAGTATCCATTTGTTCAAAACCATTGAAAACTATTGTTTTCACTTTCTTCAATGCTTCTCCCAATTCTTTGTTCAAAACTAAGCTAAACAAAGGGTATGGAAAATGATGTTACCCCTTGTTCCAATGGTCAAACTCCTATATAATTACTCGATAGTATGCTAAGTACACTCTCAAATCATATGTGTGTATTAAAATTTTAACAATTATGTATATTTGTGAGTTGATATTATATAAACAATTACTTTAATTTCTAGTGCTTGACTACTCGAATTCTAATTTCTAAGAATGCCTAATATGTAATTCCTCGACCTGGCATATTTTTGCATGATGGAGAATTCATGATATCGTAATAGTGTTTTGAATACAAACAAAATTACAAAAATAAATACCACTATGTTTTCTCATAATGAAAAAGTACAATGAATGTGTTGGTTTCTTATTGTTCCTTCAAGAATATATATTTCTATAATGCATTTTTCTACTTGTTTAAAAGGGGTAACCTAGTTTTAAATTCTATAAATGCTCTAAGATTATGAAAAATTTTGTTAATGGTTAAAAATTCTAGTTTTTACATAATTGTATTTTGTAAGTTAGCAACTAATCATGATAAGCTAAGGTTCTCCACTAATTGGAATTGTGACAACAATCAAAATCGATGAACAATGGTGGTTCATATAATAGTGGAAGATCTTGAAACGATGGTATTTCATGTAATGATGGAAGTTATGTTAAAGGCAATATATATTTGTGTATCCCTGAGAGGCACTTGCAAGTTTTGTAAGCATGTTTTGAAACCTCTACCTCTCAACAATGAGAATATCGATACCTTGCATTGTAGATGTTTCCTTAGCACATTGTCATTGTTTTACCATGTAAGTTTGTGTCATATTGAATCTGATTCCTGTTATATTGTTTTTTTTTTTAATTTGATTTGTGTTGTAATTTGTTTATTTTGTGGGCTCATGTTTCCAACAAGTGGTATCAAAACATGGATGGACCTGCACTCTCTCATGAGGGTGGTATGAATTTGGAAGCATGGGAGACACAAAATAAAGAATGGTTCATGGGTATATGAATCATGGAAAAATGGCACATGGAAATGCATTACAAGGATTAAAGTGAATCATAAATTATGGAAGGAATTCGTTTTCAAATCTTGTTTCCTTGGCATAAATTGTGGAAGGAAGTCATTATTCAAATCTTGATTTCTTGGCATAAATTGTGGAAGGAAGCCGTCATTCAAAGAATAAATTGTGGAAGTGATTTTGTTAGAGTTTGGTGTGTGTTACACAACATCAAATGACAAAGATTTCAAATGCAAAGTTTGAGGTGGATAAGTTCAATGGGAAGAATAAATTCAATTTGTGGAAGCTCAAGATGTCTTATTTGTTGGTGCATCAAGTTCAACTAATTGTATTTGGAGCAGGAGGGATGTTGGTAATGAAGATAGTTTGTGTTTCATAGTATCACTTAATTTGACATACAATTGTAAATTATTATTTTTATGGAGTTTATTTTTTCATCACATGTAAAATATTCATATGAATGCATGTCCTATTTAGGCATACATTTTCTTGGTTTGATAGTTCATCGATAAAGTCTAAATGTAGACATAGGTGATAGGGGGGAATCTTGTATTCTTGGATACCTGGTAAATAAACTTTGAGGGGGATAGTTTAATATCCTGAGTCATGTTTAAAGGAGGGAATTTTAGGTTAATATTGACTTGGTCATAGAGTAGATAAGATAACCTTCATATGGTCATTAATGGGTTTACTATTGCTGGTTTAAGGGCCCATGGTATTTGATGTGATGAAGCCTATTTAAAGGCTTGAAGAACTCCACTGAAAGATGCCTCAAGAAGCATGGTGTTTGGTCAACTTGTATAAGGTGATGAATGGGGTTGGGAAATGTATAAGGTAAATTGATGTCAAGGTGGACATTGTTGGAATTGTGACAACAATCAAAACCGATGAATGGTGGTGGTTCATGTAATGATGGTAGTTCTTAAACCGGTGGTATTTTATGTAACAATGGAAGCTATGTTGAAGATGTTATAAATCTACATAGCCCTAAGAGGCATTTGGAAAGTTTTTCGTAAGAGGCATATGGAAATTTTTCCCTGAGGGGAAAATGGGCAAGTTTTGTAAGGCCTATGTGGGAATATTGTAATCTTTACCTCTGAGAAATAAGAATATTGATACCTTTCCCTGTGGATGTTTCCTTGTCACATTGTTAGGGTTTTACCACATAAACTTATGTCCCGTTCAATTTGATTCCTATTATCTTGTTCTTCCATTATTCCTTCACATTTAATTTGTGTTGCAATTTATTTATTCCATGGGTTCACATTTCCAAAACCACTCTGATCCAATTATCAATAAATTTAATAGTCCATATAAACCCATGCATATCAATTATATATTTTGGATTGAAGGTTATCTATCAAATACACTTTGAAATAACAAATAAGTGATGTGGGATGTGAAATTTCAAGCCTATAAGAACCCCTCATAAGATCTTAGTAGGACCTTCTCATGATACATGTTCATGATTTCATATTCACCATGCTCGTGTTGACTAGTGTCCAAAAAATTGTTTCGATTTTTGATAGATGCTTGTAAACGCTAGATCAAAGGTGACACTCACAACTTGTGTAATGATAATTTCAATATGAATTTTGGAAGTTGCAAAAACAGATTTTCAGTACATGGAAATGGTAACAAAGTTACAACAATCTAAGATGCTACAAAAAATATAAAATTATAGATTGGAAGGTGAAGGAATACTCTTGTATAGGAACATAATTTATGTACCCAGTTCTCACAAATTGAGGAGTATGATCTTGAAAGAGATGCATATTGTGTCTTATGTTGGGCACCCTAGATATTAGAAAACAGTGGCAACAGTCAAGAGCCATTACTATTGGCCATGCATGAACAAATAAATTGCAGAGTACATCACCATATGTATGGAGTGTCAAAGGGTTAAAGCTGAGCATAGACACCTAGCTAGGTTTCTACAACCATTACCCATCCCTGAGTGGAGGTAGGAAGTGGTGACAATGGATTTCATCATAGAAATACCCAGAACAAACAAGAAACCTAATTCCTTCATGGTGGTGGCGGATAAGCTTATGAAAGCTATCCATTTTATTCCATTGAAGACTACTAACAAGGAAACTAATGTTGTTGATATTTTTATGAGGGAAGTAGTAGGATTGCACGGTATTCCCAAGACAATTGTGTCTAATAGAGACCCAAAATTTACCTCGAAGTTTTGGAGAGGATTATTCAAGGGGTTCGGAACGAGCCTGAACTTTAGCACAACCTCCTGAGTCTGATGAATAAACAAAAAGAGTAAATCAACTGATAGAAGATATGTTAAGAATGTATGTGATGGAAAAACCATCTAGATGGGAAGACTATGTACACTTGGTAGAGTTTTCTTACAACAATGGGTGCCAAGCATCACTAAAGATGAGCCCATTTGAGGCACTTTATGGAAGAAACTGGAACACACCAATAAGCTGGGACAACCCAACTAATAGAGAAATAATTGGGCCAAAGTTTCTCAAGGAAATGGAAGAGCAATTGTTAAAGATAAAGTAGAATTTGAAGGCTGCCCAAGACATGCAGAGAAGCTATTCTGACAAAGGAAGAACCCACAGGGAGTTTAAAGTGGGTGATCATGTTTTCTTGAAGGTGACAGCCAACATAAGTTCCCTGAAGTTGGGAAACTGTTCCAAGTTGGTAGCCATATATTGTGGACTGTTTGAAATTCTAGAAAGGATTGGACTAGTAGCTTATATGCTTGAATTTTTTGCATGCATGACTATTTATAATGTATTTCATGTCTCATTGCTCAAGAAATATATACGTGATGCTAATCATGTGATTTATTGGAATGTGATTCAAGTGGAGCAAGAAGGCGCTTTACAAGTGCATCCGATGAGCATATTGGAACGAAAGAGAATGCATCTCCGGAATCGATCCATAGGGCTTGTAAAGGTCCAGTGGACTTGGTACGGTCCTGAGGATGCAACATGGGAACATAAAGATGCTATGCGGGCAGAAGACCACATATTTTTGAATATTTTGGAAATATTGTTGATGTTGTGTAAATAATTTTCACTCAGGAAAGTGCAAAATAATGGGAGGGGATTGTAATACCCCAAGGACGAGCCTAGTTGTAATTACGAATTGTAAATATGTTATGTAGTATGGTGAGCCAGGTGTTATAAGCTAGGGGCATATGTACTTTTAGGCCAGAGAGCCTAGACGATAAAGGCCTATAGCATGTTTTGTTGTACATGTAAATATTTATATCTTTAAAATAAACAACATCACTACGTGTAGACTGACCACGAAGAAAGAGTATGGGGGGGATGAACTCCACTAGGATGGGTAAGGGAGGGGGCTGAGTGGTTGTAAAGAGGGGCTAAGATTAAGAGCTTAATCCCAATAGAATAATATATTATTATTCTAAATGTTGTGAGTGGGATATGAATATATCCTAAGTTGCTTTCGGGAAAAGGTATGACTTCCAAATGGAGAGGAATGTGCTTCATGAGCGCCATGTGTCATCTCAGGCACATGAAAATCTAAGTGGGAATTCTTACTATTTTAAGGGATCTTTTTCCATTTTTCACCAGCGCACCCAACAAGAACATGGTAACCCTGGAAAACCATTGTTTAATTCCTCAACCACCCCGAACCTCTGCAACAAGCCTGAATTGATACCCCTGATGCATGTGTACCATGCGGGTTGCTTGCGTATTGTTCCTTCATTACTGTCCCCCATGTCCAGTTTTTTTTGTTGCCATCGCCATGCCCATGTGTTGAGGAGTAGGAGTGAAGAAGCGGGTTGTCAGGCTCATGGATATAAGAAGTAGGTCGTCAGGCTTGTGAGAAACTCTCTTCAGGTGAGAGAGTGTGCTGAGGAACTGAGTTCTCCTGGAGGGATTCCAGTAGCAACTACAGAGCTCTGAGAATTCATGTTTTGCCTATTGCTAAAGCCCCAGAAGGGAGGTGGAGAAACCGATGGAATGTGTGACAATGAAGGTGTAGTATACTCCTTGGGTGGGACATGCATGTGGGGAATGAGAGTCTATGAGTGGTGGACGTAAGTGGCTCCTTGGAGGAAATCCTTCCTATTGAACTATGTGACTATCCTGTCGACCTTGCCTAACCTAGGAATCCCTCGCTCGATGGAGTTTAGTCCCAGCTTGGGGGTGACCCCTACTTAGAGTGATGAGTAGTTTGTTCTAACGTTGGGAGGCTCATGGAAATTCTTCACACAATTGATGGTGTTCTCAATCAAAAGATAAGTACCAATTCTTTGTACATTGTATGATGTGTATCTAGTATACAAGGTATAATGTTATTAGAATTGATTGTATATATTGCATGTATGTGTTAATGTTGCATCCAGATGAATATGTGTATGAGCATGGTGTTTATGTCTATTTAAATTGTATTATATATATATATATATATATATATATATATATATATATATATATATATATAAATACTATAACAGAGAAGTTTCCAAGTGGTTATCTCGACTTGTCTGGCTAGGTACATCACTTCGGTATCAATTTTGGAAACAGTGTATGTTCGAGGCAGCGTGTTTTCGGCTTGTTGGTGGCCGGGGGATGTTACATCAATGACCATGAAGACAAAGTCATTACCATGATTTTTTGAAGGTAGACCAGACATGCAATCCATGGAGATGGATTCACAAGTCCTTTTAGGAGTAGGAAGAGGGGTGTATAGCCCCTACTTCTTACTGGTGGGTTTGGCAATGGTGCAGGTATTGCATGAATTGATATACTTGTTGACATCTTGTTGAATCTTCAACCAATAAAAATGATTTTGCAGTATTGCCACTATTTTTTCCATGCCAAAGTGTCTTATCGCCTGACTGTAAGAAGCTTCTAAAATAATCTTTGCACGCTTGCTTGAAGGAACATAGAGATGGCTCAGATGGCATAACGGTCCATCTCGGAGATGAAAGTATGGAACTAGTTTTCTTGTGCTCAGTTTCTGATAGATAGAATAAAATTCAGAGTCATTGTTGTATAATTGTGGCCACCCGAAGGTCTCATTCCCGCAAGAGTTAATATTTGTGGTTAGCACCACAACCGAGGGTCAATTGAGGTAGTCTGCAACATGGTTGGTGCTTCCCTTGTTGTACTTGATGTTCAAGTGGAATTGTTGTAGGTACATGGATCACTTCTGATGGTGGTCATTTTGTAGTTCTCCTTGTGTCTGCATGAATTTTAGACGCCTTTGAGTAGTGTGGATGATCATTTCCTTTCCCAAAATGTAATTCTTCCACTATCAACATGCATGCATAATGGAGTGCATCTGTTTTACATAGGTTGGGTATCTGTGAACAACATCATATAGTGTTTCACTATAATAGGCCACCGGATGCACATGTTGAGCGAGGACTACAACAATAACATAATTTGAAGCATCTATTTCAATCTCAAATGGTTGTTGCAGGTATAACATAATAAGAACTAGTGCTAAGTAGAAGTGGAATTTCAAAGTCTCAAATGTTTTCTATTCTGACAAAGCCCCAAAAAACTTGGCCATGGATCCACCCTTGGCCATTTGGCTTAGCGCCGAAGTGATATAGGAGAACCCCAACATAAATCTGCAGTAGAAATTGGCGAGGCCCAAGAATCTATGGAGCTCAGTTAGTGTCTTCATGGACGACAAATCACGAATGACTTGCATCTTGGATGGATCCACATGCACACCCTACTCATCCATTATGTATCCCAAATAGTTAATTCTCTACATGTCGAAGGAACACTTCTCCAAATTTGCATATAACTTATGTTGTCACAGTGGGCCCAATACCTAATGAATGTGCTTCAAATGTTCCTCTCGGTTTTTGCTAAAGATGAGGATGTCATCTAGATATACGACCACAAAAGAGTTTGTGAATGGTTGCAATATATCATCCATCATCGACATGAATTTCATTGAGGTATTATTCAAGTCGAAAGGCATGACCATCCACTCAAAGAGACGACCTTCTTTAGACTTGAAGGTAGTCTTCCATACATCATTTTCATCAATCGACTCAACTCATGGTGATAGCCTGAATTTGGATCAATCTTACTGAAAATTTTGGTGCCCTTGAGCTAATATAGCTAATCTAGAGACCACCTTTCTGCACTACTTCATGGAGATCAAAGAGACCGCAGTAGTTTCCACTGCCTCTGTACCATATA
>JZKD02S0470917.1:189361-206648 GCA_000966675.3 Picea glauca
ACAAGAAAGGAAAGTGCGGGGGTCAGAGAGGAAATCGACGAAGAGTGCAGAGACGAGAGCCTAAGCTCTCGGGTCTGAGGAAGGACTGAAAGAGGAAAGTGAGTTATGATCACAACAATAGAGACTAAGTCGGGAGAAGGAGAGTAACCTTCATCCCTATCTATTTCTGTACTGGGAGAAGGAGAGTAACCTTCGTCCCTAACTTTCGTTGTGCTGGAAGAAAGAGATTGAATCTCAAAGCATCGTGGTCTAAGCTCAGGGGTGGCCAGTGGTAAAGGAATTAGGACTGACTAAGACTATGGTTGGGTGGAAACGAGCACCCCTTTCAGCAGTTGTATCCTGCCTTATGGTTGTAATAAGTGTTTTCATGCCTTGTTCTTTGAATTGGAAATAATGGATGCATGTGTGTATTTATATGTCTATAAATGGTTTTTGTATTGAAATGATTAAGTTATGAGTATGCATTTGTTCCCTTGAGAACTTATTCTTCTACGATTTTCCATATTCTCTAGTTTAATTCCTCGAAGGCATTTCCCTAGGGAATTACATCACAGTTCCAGAGTTGGAGCAAGCCTCTTGGCACTGCTACCATTTCGGTAACCTCACGAATTTAACTTTCCATGTTTCAGAGCTTAAAGTTCTATGAGTTAGGGAGGCATTTCCTTCAGACCAGTAGTCTGAGAGATTTTGAACTCGCGCCAAAGTCCTTAACCAAAAACTTGGCTAAGAGTAGAGTTCATAGCCCAAGGGTCATCTGAATGTCCATGTGACCTAGGTATAGGAACCCTGCACTAAAAGGAGTTAGCTCATGAAGGTTCCAGAACCTCAGGAGCTCGAAGATTTGAAATGTCAAATTTCATGATAGTCAAAGTTACCCGAACTACCAGAGTAAAAAAAGCCGTAGATGACTCAAGAAACTGACAGCAGAGATGGATGCGAGCCATTTATCGAGAGGATAAGCTATCTCGTCCATCATATTGGTTCAAAGACCCACTGGAGTTAACGAATCAAACACTAGCCGCTCGATTAAATCGATGGTTGGGAATCATTGCGGAGCGCGAAGGTGAAATTAGCGGACATGCTAGTTCACGACCCGCAATCAACCAAAGTCGTTGATTTTGATGGGAATGGAAGATCAACAACTAGGATTAGATCAGAGTCGAGTGAGCACTTCCCATATTGCGGAGATTAGAACCCGCAATCACTGTGAATCGTCGATCTGTGAATGGAGATCGATGGTGGGAAATCATTGCCGAGCGCGAAGGTGAAATTAGCGGACGTTCTAGTTCATGGCCCACAATTCACCAACATCGTTGATCTCGTAAGGTTGGAATATCAATGAACTCGATTAGACTGAGTTGGGCGAGTACTTTTCAGATTGCGGAGGTTGAGTGCTCTGATAAAGAGTGCACACATTGGGGCCTCACAATCACTGTGAATCGTCAATTGGCGAACACATCGGTATTGGCCGGATCATGACCATCAAACATAGAAAAGTTTCTAGGTGAATAGTCGTGAGTTCCTTTGGAAATCCACAGAGTAATGAAGTCCTTTTGTACCGTCGAGATGAGAGAAAGGACACATGTTAGTAGCTCATTGACTTTAGGTGTAATCACTTCGGGAGAAAGAGAATGTGGAGAGGTTGAAACTCCAGAATCCCGAAGAGCCAAAGTGATTTGCAGTCGTCGATCTGTGGGAGACACGGTTCGACAGATCGTCAACTTCGGGTGTAAGCACTCAGGGTTAAAGAGAGTGTGGAGAGGTTGAAACTCCTAAAGCCCAAAGAGACGAAGTGATTTGCAGTTGTCGATCTGTGGGAGATACGCATCGACAGATCGTCGACTTCGGGTGTAAGAACTCCGAGAGAAAGCGAGTGTGGGGAGGTTAACACTCCCGAAGCCCGAAGAGCCGAAGAATATCTGAGTCGTCCAAGCTAAAGGGACAGGGGTCGTCAGATCTTGCACTTCGGAGGAAAGTAACTCTGGGAAAAAAAGGATGTGTTGAACAAGAACTTCCGAAGGCCGGAGAGCCAGATTTCATCTGAGTCATTCATCAACTGAGGATAGGTATCAACATATCTTCCATTTCGGAAGATAGCCACTTCAGAGGAAGGTGGGGTCACGAGAGTTGAGAATTCCTGAAGTACATCGTGGTTGTTGATTTGAAAGAAATGCACATTGATAGATTGTTGACTTCAGGTGAACTCACTCCAAGAGAAAAGGTGGTGTGAGCTTCTCGGACTCCCGAACGTCGAAGTCCCAAAGTGGACCCAAGCCATTGATTTAGATGGACGTGTGGCGCCCGATCTGGAAATTCAAGTACAAAGTACTTCGGAGTAAAAAGAGTTGGAGTGCTCAGAATTCCCGAATGTCGAAGTCCAGAAGAAGATCATAACCATCGATCATAAGGGACACGTAGTGCTCGATCTATAACTCCAGGTACAGAGTACTTCGGAGGAAAAAAATGTAGGAATGTTTGAAACTCCTGAACGCTGAAGTCCCAAAGTAAATCAGGGTCTTCGAAATCCATGAGGAAATGTAGCGTCCGATTGTGAACTTTGGAGGTTTTCCACTCCAAAGGATTTCGCGTGGTGGTTTTCTTCGCGCCTATTGTCTTGGCATCTGGTCATAGACATGATCATATGCAAGTATAGGGGGATGAAAGAACCCAAAGATATTGGGAGAGGATATTTGCCTGCTCTGAGCGAGTTTTAGAACATGGATATCATGGTTGGAAAGATCTGGAAGAGCATAATGGAATAAGGACCCCAAATGAGGGTATTTTTTTTCTTAAGAAGAACAAAAATTTTTATGCCCCATTGTGGATGTGTTACAAATTGGTATCAAAGTGAGGTTACAACACTTGGCCTGCTTGGGATCATGGACGAGTCGCTTAAAAACCATATTTAGAGTAATTTTAAGAGTGACACCCTATCTTACCTCTTTCTTAAAGAGTCTGGTTAAACTTTTATTGAGGAAAAGAATGAAACTTTCTACTATGTGTATGCATTTAATAAATTTGAACTGTGTATTGTTCATAAAATAATAGACTGTTTGCTAACAATAATTTTTTTGTCAGCACTTGAGAAGTCAGTAAATCACGGGAAAACTTCAAGTCTAAAGTATGGTGATGTGCTATAAAGTGGGGGATGGCTCCCATAATAGAGACGAAGAATCTGACGAAAGGAGGGCGGTGGAAACCCCTCCATATATGGTTGAAACTGTAACGAGCCTCAGGATCGAATTACAGAGTTGCAAAGCCGACAGTGAGACATTGATAAAGGAGAAAGAAAAACAAACAGAAATTAATGCAATCTTGCTGCAAATCTTATCCGACACACAGAGGCAGCTACAGCATGAACCTGCAACCATCCATGTGGATCGACGACATGTGAAGAGAAGTCGAAGTCCACCCGAGATCCGAAAACATGGCCCCATAAGTGACCATACTAGGGGAAGTACCTCGAAGAAGGACCAACCTCGAGGCAGGGGACACTCATCGGGAGAGTCCTCTGGAAAGGAATCTAGAAAATACGAGGGACCTTCTAGTAGCAAAACTAAATCACATTCTCAAAGGAAAGGAAAGAAGCGAAAGAATTCCAAAACTCATGATCCTGAAAAGTTCAAGAAAGCCAAACCACCCTTTTTCAATGGAGAGATTAATAAAGGAGAAGAGGTTGAATCTTGGATTCCTGGTTTAAGGAAGTACTTCAGAGTCCATGACTACTTTGAAAACTTGAAGGCTCGAATAACCATCTTCAACCTGAATGGAAAGGCTTCCATTTGGTGGGAAGACCTTAGGAATGTGAAAGGAGTCCATGAGAAGGAATTGTCATGGAAACAGTTCGAGAAATACTTCAGGAAACAATATCTTTCAAAGAAATACATGGATGGGAAGACTAAGGAGTTCTATAAACTTAGGCTGGGACAAATCACCATAGATGAATATGTCAATAAATTCCTTGAGCTACTGAGGTATGTAGCCTACATAAAGGATGAAAAGGTAAAAGTGCAGCGATTTATTAGTGGGTTACCACAAACCTACTGGGACAGGATTGAGTTTAATGAACCAAATACCATAGAAGAAACCATCTACAAGGTGAGGTATTGTTATGAACAGTTCGGGAGTAAGACATGACCTCACGAGGACTGGAAGAAGAAAAGTAGTTCAAGATTCAATAAGAAGGGGTTTAAATCCTTAAGATTTAAGAACTATGGAAAGGGTTCTAGGATGAACCTTCCTACTAGAAGTGTGTATCAACAAAATTTCCCCTCTCAAAGTGGAAATAAACCTTTTGAGGCAGTCCTAGGAAAGACTGATAACCCAAAGAAAGAACCCTTAAAATGTTGGGGTTGTGGAGAAGAACATTGGTTGAGGGATTGTCCACATAGACAATAGAACGGTAGGAGAGTCTGCAATATCCAAGAAGCTACCACCATCAATGATGTGGATAGGATCATGCCACGAATTTATGCAGCCTTGGACAATAATCAAGCCGACCACCAAGCTTCAGTGGTGGAGATAGAAGGTATGATCGCCAACTATCTAGTTTCTATTTTAATTGACCCTGATTCTAATTTGATTTATGTGGCCCCTCAGACTATCGATAAGTGTAAAATGCAACTAGTTAGACATGTTAAGTCATGGTTGGTACAACTAGCCACTGATACCAAAAGAAAAGTAGTAGAGGTCATACCAACTTGCCAATTCATCATGGATGGATTTCCCACCTGTGCGGCCCTTAACATACTTCCCCTGGGATCTTATGACTTGTTGATTGGTCTGGACTGGTTGGATGCTTATAAAACTAAGTTGGAATGTTACCATAAAACTTTAGAATGCGTAAATGAAGAAGGGAGAAAGATAACCCTCCAAGGTATTTAGAAGAATGTCTCAGTGAGACAAATATCAACCCTTCAAATGAAAAAGTATTGCAGAAAGGGGTGTCCTTTATATGAAATACAGGTGTTGGAATCTATGGAGGACGACAAATCGAACCTAGAGGACCACCCCATATTAAGAGAATATAAAGATGTGTTTCTAGAAGAGGTACTAGGTCTACCTCCAAGAAGAGACATTGACTTCTCGATAGAACTTGCACCAGGAGCAATACCAGCATCTAGAACACCCTATAGGATGAGTACGCCAGAGTTGGTTGAGATCAAGCTACAACTAAAGGAGATGATGGAAAAGGGCTACATTTAACCCAATGTATCTTCATGGGGAGCACCTGTCTTGTTTGTGAAAAAGAAAGATGGCACACTCCGACTCTGCATAGATTATAGACAACTGAATAAGACAACCATAAAGAACAAGTACCCCTTACCAAGAATCAATGACTTATTCAACCAATTAGGATGTTCTTCCATTTTCTCAAAGATTGACTTAAGGTATGGATACCATCAAGTCTGAATTAAGGATGAATACATCCACAAAACAACCTTTAGGACAAGGTGTGGTCACTATGAATTTGTGGTGGTTCCATTTGGGTTAACCAATTCCCCCACCACTTCTATGTGCTTGATGAATAATGTACTCAACAAATTTTTGGACAAATTTGTATTGGTTTTCATTTATCATATCCTAATCTACTCCAAGAACAGAGAGGAGCATGAAGGACATCTTAGACTCATACTTCAAGTACTAAGAGAGCATCATCTCTACCCTAAGTTTAGAAAGTGTGACTTTTTCCAGAAGAAAATCCATTACTTCAGCTATGTTATTTCTAAAGAAGGGGTGGTAGTAGAACCTGACAAGATCAGATCTATTATGGAATGGGCTACCCCAAAGGATGTATCTGATATCATATCCTTCATGGGATTAGCAAGATATTATAGAAGGTTCATAAAAGAGTTTTCCAAGATTGATTGTCCAATCACTACCCTCCAGAAAAAGGGGGTTAAATTCACTTGGACATCAAAATGTGAAGAAAGATTTTAGGAACTCAAATACCTCCTGACCCATGCACCTGTGATGAAGATTGTAGACCCTGATAATGACTTCCTTGTGTGTACAAATGCCTACAAGGAAGGACTCAAAGGAGTCCTTATGCAAGAGGGACGTGTAATTTTCTGCGCGTCTAGGAAATTGAATGAGCATGAAATCAATTATGTGACCCATGACCTAGAGTTGGCTGCCATAGTGCATGCTTTAAAAATGTGGAGGCATTACCTCCTGGGTAGGAGATTTGTACTTATGACAGACCACTGTGGGTTGAGGCACTTGTTTGATCAACCAAAACTCAATGCTAAACAAGCTAGGTGGATGGCTCTCCTTAGTGAGTTCAACTTCGAAATCAAACACATCAAAGGAAAGAAAAATAGGGTAGTATACGCCTTTAGCTTAAGTATGAAAACAATTCACCTAGCAGCGGTAAGAACTTGTGAAACAAATGTTAGGGAAAGAGTCAGTAATGCACAAGAAACAAATGCATTCTTCAAGACCATACCTCATACCTAAGGAAAGAGCCTACAAAGATAAAGTATGAAGGCTATCAAATGCTCGACGAAGGCCTGTTGACTTACAGAAACAGATTGTATATCCCAAATTGTGGCGACTTGAAGAGGTTCATAATGGACGAATTGCACAAGAGACCATATACTGGTCATCCAGGTTATCAAAAAATGATCACGACCACTAGAAAACAATTTTATTGGTCTGAATTGAAAAAGGACATAGTTGATTACTTAGCTAAGTGTTTAGAATGCCAACAAGTTAAGGTAGAACACTGACATCCAGTAGGGCTTTTACAGCCCCTACCAATCCCAAAATGGAAATGGGAAACCATCTCCATGGATTTCATCACCAGATTACCAAATTCGACCAAGAAAAATGATGACATAATGGTCGTAGTGGACAAATTGAGTAAGTATGCTCACTTTGTTCCTATCAAGTCAACTTGCAAGGAAATAGATATTTCCATCATCTTCATGAAGGAGATATTCATACTGCATGGCATGCCCAAGGAAATTGTATCGGACAAAGACACCAAATTTACTTCAATCTTTTGGAAATCCTTAATGGTTGGTTTTGAGATGAAATTGTTGTTCAACACAACCTATCACCCTCAAACTGATGGACAGACAGAAAGAATAAACCAAATATTATAAGACATGCTAAGGATACATGTAATGCATTAGCCTAAGAAGTGGGAAGACTACCTACCATTGGTAGAGTTTTCCTACAACAACGGTTATCAAGAATCCTTGAAGATGAGCCATTTTGAAGCCCTCTATGGTAGGCAGTGCAAAATACCAATCAACTGGAGTAATCCAATGGAGATAATTACAGTCAGACCCGACATTCTGAAAGAAATGAAACAACAAGTGATTCAGATAAAGAAAAATATGAATATTTCTCAGGATAGACAGAAAATTTACGCCGACAAAAAGAGAACTCCTAGAGAGTTTAAGACAAGAGAATGGGAGCTTGTGCCAAGATGACACCTCGTTATTTTGGACCCTTTGAGGTATTAGATAGAGTGGGACATGTAGCTTATAGGATAACACTCCCTCTCATAGTAAAGGCACATAATGTTTTCCATGTTTAATTATTGAAGAAATATGTACATGATTCTAATCATATAATTGACTGGTTTGTGATCCAGGTGGAGTTGGAGGGATAATTCCTGCCAGAAGCTCAATGCATACTAGACAGGAAGGAAACCTCACTCAAGAACTGAACCATTGCATAGGTCAAGGTGCAGTGGAAACACTTTGGCCCAGATGAGGCTACATGGGAAATGGAAGATGCCATGAGACAGGCATATCCGATTTTGTTTACTCCTGTATATACATATCATGTTGATAGATAGAACATCGAGGATGATGTTCCTTTAAGGGGGAGGGAATTGTAACACCATGTTTTCCCCAGTTTGTAAATATAACTATATTGGCCAAGGAACTATGGCGAACTCAAAGATGTGAATGTTTGATTTGATGGACCTTTGTATAAAAGGTCGATCAATGTAAATTCTGTTATTTTAATAGAAAATGGATACATTTTGCATGACTTTTGGAAAGGGGATGTGCTAAGAGAGACCATGAATGCTAGGAAAAGGTGGTGGAGGGGACCAGGAATGGTTGCATTAACCTCCACCGAACCAGTACTTTGCTAGATTTAATTTCTCAGGATCAGAACAACCCTTTGACCCATGAATGAATTACAGTCAGGATGGTAGGTGGGAAGACATCCTCAAGAGTTAACGAGGGGATGGGGAAGACTGCCCATCTTTAAGGTTTCCAAACTTGACCACGGACTAGGAATTCGGGCCACACACAATCTTGTTGGAAAAGGAAAGAAAGGAAAGCATGGGGGTCAGAGAGGAAATCGTCAAAGAGTGTAGAGACGAGAGCCTAAGCTCTCGAGTCAGAGGAAGGTCTGAAAGAGGAAAGTGAGTTCTGATTGCATGAAATAGAGATTGAGTTGGGAGAAGGAGAGTAACCTTCATCCCTATCTATTTATGTATTGGGAGAAGGAGAGTAACCTTCATCCCTAACTTCCATTGAGTTGGAAGAAAGAAATTGAATCTCAAAGCATCGTGGTCTAAGATCGAGGGTGGCTAGTGGTAAAGCCATTAGGACTGACTGAGCCTATGGTTGGGTGGAAACGAGCACCCCTTTCAACAGTCGCATCACGCCTTATGGTTCTGATAAGTGTTTTCATTCCTTGTGCTTTGAATTGGAAATAATGGATTCATGCATGTATTTATATGTTTATAAATGGTTTATGTATTGAAATGATTAAGTTATGAATATGTGTTTGTTCCCTTGATAACTTATGCTTCTACTTGATTTCCCATATGCTCTAGTTTAATTCCTCGAAGGCATTTCCCTAGGGAATTACATCATAGTTCCATAGTTGGAGCAAGCCTCTTGGCACTGCTACCATTTCGGTAAACTCGCGAAGTAAATTGTGGCCATTGATTTGAAAGAGACATGCGTCGATAGATCGTTGACTTCAGGTGAAATCACTCCGGGAGAAAAGGTGGTGTGACTGTCCGGGACTCTCGAAAGTTGAAGTACTGAAGTGGACCCGAGCTGTTGATTTAGTTGGATGCGTGGCGCTCGATTTGGAACTTTAGGTATAGAGTACTTCGTAGGAAAAAGAGTTGGAGTGCTCGGAACTCCCAAACGTCGAAGTCTTGAAGAAGATCATAATTGTCAATCACAAGGGATGCATGACGCTCAATCTATAACTCCGGGTGCAAAGTACTTCGAAGGAAAAAGGTGTAGGAACATATGAAACTCCTAAACGTTGAAGTCCCAAAGTAAATCAGGGTCATCGAAATCCTTGAGGACACACGACGTCAGATCGTAAACTTCAAAGGTTTTCCACTCCGGAGGATTTCACGTGGTGGTCGTCTTGGCACATGTTGTCTTGGCGTCTGGTCATAGTCGAAGTCATATGCAAGCATAGGGGGAGGAAAGAACCCGAAGATATTGGGAGAGGATATCTGCCTACTCTGAGCTCATTTCGGAGCATGGGGATCGTGGCTGGAATGCTCTGGAAGAGTAGAATGGAATAGGGACCCTGAATGAGGGTATTGTTTTTCTTAAGAAGAACGAAAATTTTTACGCCCCATCGTGAATGTGTTAAACTTGTACTCTATCATTGTATTATTTATTTTGATATAATATCATTAATGTCGGATGCAACACAAGGATATTACTTTCATTTGAGGGATTAGGCTCATCTTTCCAACCACGAGACCTAATTGGTTCGTTGAGCTCAATAACATTGAGGTAATCATAATCTTCTCCCTCAATAATGAAAAAAGGAAAGTAGACACATAGCCATGAGTCTATATGGAGGGATCATATATTTATTGTAGTGATATTCGCTTCCCTATCATTTTAAAAACTGTCATCTTCCCAAATAAAATAACCCACAAAAAAGGAACCCGGGATAGGAAAAATTAGGGCTTGTAGAAGAGCCCCTTGAACTAGCAAACCCTTATTCCCTTAAATACAAGATCAAGCTATGGGATTTTTTGAATGCATAGAACAAACCTAAATGAAAGTAAACCATACAAAATTAGAGATAAATCCCTACATACATAAACACATATAAAAAGGGGGGTTAGGACAACTCATACATAAAGAAAGATGCAACATAAAAGTTCTAGTTCTCAATTTCATTTTCCATATAAAGGATTTGGTTGATCTGAGGAAGGGGCAAAGGTATGATCTCACTACGTTCAAAAGAGAGTTTTACCATTATTGATTACACATAATATGTATAACACCTCTCTAATACCGATAAAATCTCCTTACCTATGCACCCCCTTCCCCAAATACCCATAAACTAATTCAATTAAAAAATACCTCTCCCCTTTAATATGAAAGGATACATTGACTTAAATTTAGCAATTTTAAAACTCTTTTAGAAATGAATTTGATAAAACATTTACCAAAAATTAAAACCCATATGTTTTAAAAATTCTATTATAAACATTATGTATAAATATTACTATTAGTTTATTTAATAATATTATGTACTGGAATTATTGTTAATTTATTTAATAATTTTACAGACTTGTGAATGATCTTCCAACTTTCAAATTATTTTAATATAATTGAATGGTCATAGTTGGTTAATTAACAAATATAATGAAAGTTGGTGAAACTTATCAGCTCTGAGCAATGTGATCCAGAAGTTGCCCCTGCAGCTGATTTGAGATCGACTACAGAAGTGGAAAACATGCAGATCTACTAAGGATGTAGGTCATTAGATTCAGGCGGAAAGATATGAAGCAGATATACTAATGGATCGAAGTTCCCACGAAGCAGGCACAGCGAATGCAGAGATTTGTGAAGTTGCGCCCTTCGATGTCAGATCTGAACCGGCTGCAAAAGGGAAAAGAATGAAAATCTACTAATGGATCGAGGATCCCACTGTGTTTTCATAGCAAATATAGAGATCCAGAGACGCTCCCTCTATAGCACACTAGCCTCCCGGATCCTGAAGAGCCACTGAGAAGCGTTGGTCCGAGGATATAGGATAAAAGTAGAAGTATAGAGAGATTTGTTTCGTCACGGGTGGATAATCTTTCCCAGAGATCCAGAGTCGTTCCCTCTTTAGCACACTAGCGATTACAGAGAACTAGAGCCGCTAGGCAGCACACTAGCTTCTTAGATCCGGTTGAGTCTCTGAGAAGTGATGCTTCTAGGAGATAGGACAAAAGTAGAAGTTTCCCTTGGACTTTCCCCCTTGTGCCTCCTCCAGCTCCGAGCAGTGTGATACAGAAGTTGCCCCTGTCACTGAACTGATATTGACTATAGAAGTGGAAAAGGATGCTGATCAACTAAGGATGCAGGTCTTTAGATTCAGGCGGAAAGATCTGAAGCAGATCTACTAATGGATCAAAGATCCCACAAAGAAGGCACAATGAATGAAGATATTTGTGAAGCATGCGCCCTTCCATGTCAGATATGAAACTGGATGCAAAAGGGAAAATATTGCAGATCTACTAATGGATCGAAGATCCAACTGTGTTGTCATAGAGAATTTAGAGATCCAGAGCCGCTCCCTCTATAGCACACTAGCCTCCCGGATCCTGAAGAGCCACTGAGAAGCATTGGTCCGAGGATATAGGATAAAAGTAGAAGTTTTCCCTCGGGATTTCCCCCTCGTGCCTCCTCCAGCCCCGAGCAGTTTGATCCAGAAGTTATTTTGTGAGCTCTAGGGCTTTCACTTACAGAGTTCGTTGTTACAGACATTAGTGATCCTATTCTGCTACCATTGGATCGTAGTCCCCTGATGATGGCCAAACGAGTGCAGTGATCCTAGTCACCCCCTCTATAGCTAACTAGTTTTCCGGATCCGTTTGAGACTATGAGAAGTGTCCCATTCACATGACTAAGACTGCCCCTCTTCGACTTCCTCATGCTCCCCTCAGCCCCTTCTGATTCTCGCAACCCCTTGACCTTTTCCTCTTCATGGAAACAAACATTGACCTATCCTGGGCAGACGATGACAATATTTGGGCCCAAGACAACCTCTTTCAGAGCGACGAGACCTATCAACTCCTCCTTGATTTCTCTCGACATCCCAAGAATACCTCTCCCTCCTCGATCAAGCCACCTCCTTATGCACAAGTTGTTCTTCCTGCCCCCACTTTCTCAACTTTTTATACACAACCCCCTCCACCTGAGCCTGATATGCCTCTTGGGACCTCTTCCCATTGCCCAACACAAACACCCTTCCCACACGGAGGTGCAGGACACAACAGACAAGCTGGAGCATTGAGCCGCTCGAATCAAAAGCTAAAAAGTTGGAAGGTGAGACAAACTACAATGGTCTGTTCTCTCGGGAAGGAACTAGCCAAGGATAGGGTCTCCAGCCTTGCTAAGCTAGCACTAGTAGGAAGGTTCTATTATCTGAATATGCATAAAAATCACCTCGATCGTTAGGTTCAAGAATGTTGCAAAACCAATCCTTGGTTACTATCCAAGAATTAGCCATCTCTCCAACTAGTGGCTCATCTTCCACTTCCTCTCAGAACAATACCTACAGTAGATCCTCTCGACCCCCTGGATTTTGGACAGAGGAGTTCTCATGCTCAAGCGGTGGACACCAGGTTTCCATCCTTTCAAAAGTACCTTCGACAAAAGATGGCTCTGGATGATTATGCCATATTTTCCAATAGAACTGTGGACACCACCCATCCTGGAGATGGTTGCTGATACTACAGGAAAGTTTATCTTTTTTGACAAATGCTCCCTCAACTGGTCAAATAAAAGGGCAGCATGGATCCTAGTTGAATTTGACACTGATCTTGGTCTGTCGGGATCCCTCAAGGTCAGAGTGGGTGAACACTCTTTCAGACAGGTCCTTGATTATTGGAGAGAACCTTTCAGATGCCACCTCTGCTGGCAACCAGGACACTTAAAAAAATAATTTTCCTTCCTCCAAAATCAACCAACCAAATCCCTCTCTTAGATACATTGAACAATCCCCCTCTCTCCCCCTGGTTCAGGATTCCTTCCTTGGTAAGATGCGAGACCTCTTCCCTACCTTCTTTCACAAACTTTCGGAGGATGAACTTAGACCCCTCAAAGTTAATGAAGCTTGGGTTTGGGAAATCTTTGAAGTTTTCTGGAGCTTGCCTATGGAAAAATTGGACCCTTCTCTCCCCCTTCCCTCATCCTCTCCTACTTCTACCACTACACCCCTCTGTCCCCCACATAATACAACAAATTCTACTTCATCACCCTCCCTCAATCCTACCCAACATTCAAACATCCTTTCCACCCAAACCCCTCCTCAGACTGCACTAACCCCCTCTTCTCCTGGAACATCCATCGAGCCACCCACTCCCTCGACCCTTTCAATCCTTCCACTCTCTCTTGTTCCCCTCACGATTACACATTCCTCCACCCCACTTCCTCCCGATCAATCTAATGTCACTATCTGAAAAAACCAGTCCAGATTTGCCAAAAAGCCCCCAAGCTCTGTAGAGGGAGGACTCACTAGCCTCCCTTCTTCAGTCACATCCCCTAAAAGATATCCCTATTGATTGTGGTCCCTCTTTTTCTCCCTCCTCGGCACTTAGAGAAACCTTGTCGATCAACCCTGACACTTAATGATCATTCTTTCTTTTAATCTCCATGGGTTTGGAAGCCCCACCAAGCTAGCTTCCCTCAAAATATTATTTTCTAAGATCAAACTGGACGTTGTTTTTCTACAAGAAACCCTGGTTAGCAGCGATAAGGAAAAATCTCTTTTCTTGAAATGTCTCCCAGACTGGTCTGTTGTTGCAGTAGACTCACTAGGCCGCTCTAGAGGACTGCTTACAGGCTGGAACCCGGATGTTGTTGATTTTCAAGCCTTTGGCACCTCGGCTAGGATTTTCATTGAAGGTAAGCTACTTTTCTCTTCTACTTCCTTTAAACTCTTAAACTGTTATGCCCCTTAGAACAATCCTGAGGCCTTTTGGAAAAAACTCTTTGACTCTGGAACGATTCATGAGGAAAACCTCGTATTGGGTGGTGATCTAAACTTCACCCTTTCCACTCAAGAAGTGTGGGGTACTTCTGCAAGGATTCACCCAAAGGCATATTTTTTTTACTCTATTTTCCATAGAGCGGGGCTCATTGATCTCCAACCTTCGGTATCTTCTCCCACCTGGAAGAACAATAGAACATGGGTCAATGGTATTGCCAAAAGACTTGACAGGTTCCTACTAGATTCAAAGTTGATAAACGATCATCTTCACTTCAGGTCATGGGTTGAGCCATCTACGATCTCAGATCACCACCCAATCTGTCTCTCAATCGAAGGCCTCCAACGAGTTACAATAGCTCCTTTTAAGTTCAACTGCTTGTGGATAGGTTATTTGGGTTTTAACACTCTTGTCAAAAATACCTGGGCAGAAATGATAGATTGGTCGAACTCATCGGCAATCCGACTGCTAATAGAGAAACTTAAATATTTAAAATAGAAGGTTATAAATTGACAAGGAAAGAAACAACAGGCTATGAAGGCCGACTTGGTACTGGTGGAAGAACAGATAGCAACCCTTTTCCACAATAATCCATCTCATATCTTTAATGCAGAGGATATTAACCTCCTACAAGAATTGACCCTCAAGAAAAATAAAATACTAGCACATGAAGAAGCTACCTGGCGACTCCAAAGCAAGGTGACATGGATTGAAAAGGGAGATAAGAATACAAGTTTTTTCCACAAATACGCTTTACAGAGGCGCAACCACAACACTATTTGGGATCTGATAGATGATGATGGTAACACTGCCATAACTGACTGGGAGTTACACTTGCTGGCATTTAAACATTTTAGAACTCAATACCAAGCTTCTGAGACTGAAAATATAGACGTCCAGTTTGAGGTATTACAGTCAATCCTGCGCTTCTTCAATGAGTTATAAAACCAGAATCTCGGGAAACCTGTCACTCTCGAGGAGCTAAAAGACACTATTGACAAAATTCCCAAGGACAAAAGCCCTGGTCCAGATGGATGGACCCAAGAACTTTTTCAACATTTTTTTGAGATTATGGGATTGGATATGCTTAACGCTGTTGAAGAATCCTTCCTCACAGGGAAGATTCCTGGAGCACTAAATGCTACATTCTTCACGCTAATTCCAAAATCTAGTAAACCTGTCAACTTCAACGATTTCCGACCCATTGCATTATGCAATTTTTTTGTACAAAGTCGTCTCAAAAACCATAGCCAACTGCTTAAAAGACACTCTAGGTAAGTGTATCTCTTTTGAACAGTTTGGGTTCTTGAAGGATCGACTGATATTTGATGTTGTGGGTATTACCCTGGAAAGTCTACACTTAGCCAAGTTAAAAAACCTAAACGCAGTCATTCTTAAACTCGATCTAAAGAGAGCATATGACAGTGTAAGTTGGCAATACCTTTATTTGTTACTGGACCAGATAAGACTTGAAAGTTTAAACAAATTCTGGATTATGGGTTGCTTAACCTCAATCAATACGGCAGTGCTGGTGAATGGAACTCCAACAAACTTCTTTCGATGCCACCGGGGACTCCGTCAGGGTTGTCCAATGTCACCAATGTTTTTCCTTCTTGTAATCGAGGCACTCAGCAGAATGATCAACAAAGAAGTTGAAATGGGTAATTTTAAAGGACTTAAAGTAGCTCCTGGCATCCATATTTCACATTTATTATTTGTGGATGACGTCCTCATCCTGGGAGCCAACAACCTTGACTACTGGAAAACACTTAAAATTATCCTCACAAATTTATGTATTGCAACAGGACTTTCCATCAATCCTCATAAATATGGATTTATTGCACAAAATTTAGATCCACTACTAAAGTGCTTCCTCATTGCTGATTACAAAATACAGGTAGATAGTCTAGATCAGGGGTTAAAGTACCTTGGTTTCCCCCTGAAACCAAACTATTACAGAATTGGTGACTGGTCATGGCTCATCAAAAAGATAGAGAAGAAGATTAACAATTGGACTTTTCGTTGGCTTTCCCTGGGAGGTAGACTCACTCTAGCAACAATAGTCTTACAAAGTATCCCAGTCTTTTGGCTTAGTCTGGCAAAAGCACTGACGTCTATCCTCTAGCGCATTCAACTACTGATTAGCAGATTTATCTGGAAAGGGGGCAAAAAAACCACTGGTTATCACCTTGCTAATTGGCAAAGCTTAGCTAAACCGAAAGAGGCTGGTGGTTGGGGCATAAAACACATGAAATGGTTTTCTCTTGCCTTGGCAGCCAAAACCTGTTGGAGAGGTCTCTTTGGAAACAATCTTTGGAACAGGGTCATCACCAGGAAATACCTTAAAGGTATTGACCTTACTTCTTGGCTACGCAGGGATGTACACCACACAAAGACGTCATCCATTATCTGGCAGAATTTGATGCTATCTTTACCAATCATCAAGCGTTGGCTAGCTTGGAAGGTTGGGACTGGACAACGCATCATTCTTGGGCGTGATCCTTTCATTGGATGTGAGGACAACGTCCAACTATCCAACTTTCTTTTACAACACTTACATAGCCAAGCCATGTTCAGCTTAGCACAGGCCAGAAACATTGACCCAACCGAACCTCAACAGAGTTGGATGAGTGCTAGATCTTTGGGTTTAAGTTCTGAACTCAGTCAAGAATGGGACACATACACAAAAAAACTAAAGCTCAGCGGCATCCGACTCAATAATGAAAAAGACTTACTTACTTGGTCATGGAATCGATCCTCAGGAACAGTCACGGCCAGCTCTGCCTATTATTGTGTCCTTTACACATTCAATTGTAATGATGGTCAATGGTGGCATAAATCAATTTGGTCGGTGAAGGTAGTAGTCAAAATCATCTGCTTCCTGTGGCTATGCTTAGAAGATCGACTACTTACCGACATCAACTATAAAAAACGTGGAGGAATTGGTCCTTCAGTCTGCACATTGTGTCTAAAGGAAAAAGAGTCAGTCACACATGTAGTAACTCGATTTTGAATTAACGTTATATTTCTAACTAATTACTTAATTTCTAATTTCTATGAGCTCTACAAGAAGTAAAATTTTCATAATTTACAATTTATCTCAACACTTACGCTGTATTCGACAGTAAGTAATAATCGAAGTAAACCATTCATGACTTTGAATTTACATACCTCACTCTGATGCTATCCGCAACCGCATGCTCCCTTCGCTTGAACCTATCCGCAGTAGCTTGCTCCTGAAGACACCCCAAAACCAGCCACCCTACCGACTAGTACGCCTAGCCCTAGGACATCAATGGACGTCCTAGCCCTCCGAGCCCAAAACCTCCTCAGCCCCGGTGC
>JZKD02S0470917.1:262681-274368 GCA_000966675.3 Picea glauca
ACACCAATGTATATTTGGGAGGGTTTTCATCGTGCTTTTGTTGTTTAATCTAATTCAATTATAGTATTAATTATTGAAAAATCCTATCATCCATGGTATTATAGGATTAATTATTGAAAAATCCTATCATTCTTTGTATTTGGTATTGATGGAGATTGATATTTTTATAATTTGGATATTTTTTTAATATATTAAATTATTTTTTTAATTAATGTTTGTGTTGAGAACCTTTTAGTAGACATTATATTTTATCTTTTGAAAGGGAAATTAATGTTTGTGTTGAAAACTTTTTAGTAGAAAATATTTTATCCTTTGAAAAGGAAAAGAAAATGTATATGGTTTTAAAGAAATTGCAATTATATATGTTTATTTTATTTTTAATTTAATTAAATTTAATATGATTATAAAAAAATTGTTAACATTATCCAATGTGTTATTTGGTAATTCATTAGAGAAGGTATGCACATTAAAAATAGGAAAAAAAAATGAAGACTAATATTTGTTTAATGAGAGAATCCAAATTCTATAAATAAGTTTAAGCATATATTTTGAGAGTCTTCTTTGGTAAAAAGTTATGGATATTTAACTTATTCCTTACACCTCATTCAACTTTTCGTTTATTAGTGATATATTTTTGTTGGTTTATTTATTTATTTATTGATGAGATGTGGATATTAAAATGTTTTATTTATTTATTAGTGATATTTTTTTGGTTTATTTATTTATTTATGAGATGTGGATATTAAATTGATTTTTTGTTATTATTTTGTTTTATTATTTTTTTTCAAAACAATTATTAGATATAATACATAAATGTTATTTTTATTGCTTTTTTTTGTATTTTAATATAATTAAAGTTGCATATAATTTATAGATACAGAGTTTTCATTAAGTAAATTTATGATATAGTATATTTCTTCTTCGGATATTAAAGAATACTTTTAATTTCACTAAATATTGAAAAATACCTCTTAAAATTATTTTGTTAAACCTCCCTCCATATATATATATATATATATATATATATATATATATAAACTCTTTATTTTTACTAGATATCCATTTTTTTATAACATTGTTAATACCTTTTTTATTTTTATCCTTAATACATACACAAAAAAACTCTTATAAGATTAAATCACAAAAATAACAAAAAAAGAAAGCAAGTGCACTAACAATCCAATATAGAGATATGCCACTATAGAGATATGCCACTATAGAGATAACATTGTTGGTGTTATACTACTTTCACCCCTCTCTTCAATGTAATACATGATCATGTATTTGCTGAGGAAGGGTTTATGTATCTAGATATCTATTTGTAGACCTAGAACGACGAGTTTCCCCAAGTTGTAACACTTCATGCCTTAGATCTATGATTTTATGAACATATTAAGAAAAATATCTACTTATATAAAGTTTGTCTTTGCAAATATCTTTAGGCCGGTGGGCAACCCCATAACCCATTCTCATTTTCTTATCATTTAGACTGAACGCCACTCTCATTAGGTGAGATGCAAGAGATTGTGATCCTAGGGCTCAATCTGTCCTAGGGGAATTCTTACTATTCTTTAGATGGAAATGAGTCATTTCTTCCTTGTTGTAACACCCTGTTTCCCCCAATTTGTAAATATAACCATATTGGCCAAGAAACTATGACAAACTCAAAGGTGTGGATGTTTGATTTGATGGAACTTTGTATAAAAGGTTGATGAATGTAAATTATGTTATTTTAATAGAAAATGGATACGTGTGGCATGACTGCTTGAAAGGGGATTTGCTAAGAGAGACCATGAATGCTAGGAAAAGGTGGTGGAGGGGACCAGGAATGGTTGCGTTAACCTCCACCAAACCAATACTTTGTTGGATTTAATTACTCAGGATCAAAACAACCCTCTGACCCAGGAATGAATTACAGTCAGGTTGGTAGGTGGGAAGACCTCCTCAAGAGTTAATGAGGGGATGGAGAAGACCGCCCATCTGTAAGGCTTCCAAACCCGACCATAGACTGGGAATTCGGGCCACACACAATCTTGCTGGAAAAGACAAGAAAGGAAAGTGCGGGGGTCAGAGAGGAAATCGACGAAGAGTGCAGAGACGAGAGCCTAAGCTCTCGGGTCTGAGGAAGGACTGAAAGAGGAAAGTGAGTTATGATCACAATAATAGAGACTGAGTCGGGAGAAGGAGAGTAACCTTCATCCCTATCTATTTCTATACTGGGAGAAGGAGAGTAACCTTCGTCCCTAACTTTCGTTGAGATGGAAGAAAGAGATGGAATCTCAAAGCATTGTGGTCTAAGCTCAGGGGTGGCCAGTGGTAAAGCCATTAGGACTGACTGAGCCTATGGTTGGGTGGAAACGAGCACCCCGGTGGTGTGAGCTTCCCGGACTCCCAAACGTCGAAGTCTCGAAGTGGACCCGAGCCATTGATTTAGATGGACGCGTGGCGCCCGATCTGGAACTTCGGGTACAAAGTACTTTGGAGTAAAAAGAGTTGGAGTTTTTGGAATTCCCGAATGTCGAAGTCCCAAAGAAGATCATAAACATCAATCACAAGGGACGCGTAGTGCTCGATCTATAACTCCAAGTAAAGAGTACTTCGGAGGAAAAAAATGTAGGAACATTTGAAACTCCTGAACGTCGAAGTCCCAAAGTAAATCAGGGTCCTCGAAATCCATGAGGACATGTAGCGTCCGATTGTGAACTTCGGAGGTTTGCCACTCCAAAGGATTTCGCGTGGTGGTCGTCTTGGCTCCTATTGTCTTGGCATCGTGTCATAGCCACGATCATATGCAAGTATAGGGGGATGAAAGAACCCAAAGATATTGGGAGAGGATATTTGCCTGCTCTGAGTGGGTTTCAGAGCATGGAGATCATGGTTGGAAAGATCTGGAAGAGAATAATGGAATAGAGACCCCAAATGAGGGTATTTTTTTTCTTAAGAAGAACAAAAATTTTTACTCCCCATCGTGGATGTGTTACAAATTGGTATCAAAGTGAGGCTACAACACTTGGCCTGCTTGGGCTCATGGACGAGTCACTTAAAAACCATATTTAGAGTACTTTTAAGAGTGACACCCTATCTTACCTCTTTCTTAAAGAGTTTGATTAAACTTTTATTGAGGAAAAGAATGAAACTTTCTACTGTGTGTGTGCATTTAATAAATTTGAACTGTGTATTGTTCATAAAATAATAGAATGTTGGCTAACAATAAGTTTTTTGTCAGCACTCAAGAAGTCAGTAAATCACGGGAAAACTTCAAGCCTAAAGTATGGTGACATGCTATGAAGTGGGGAATGGCTCCCAGAATAGAGACGAAGAATCTGATGAAAGGAGGGCGGTGGAAACCCCTCCATATTTGGTTGAAACTGTAACGAGCCTCAGGATTGAATTACAGAGTTGCAAGGCCGACAATGAGACATTGATAAAGGAGAAAGAAAAACAAACAGAAATTAATGCAGTCTTGTTGCAAATCTTATCCGACACATAGAGGCAGCTACAGCATGAACCTGCAACCATCCATGTGGACCGACGACATGTGAAGAGAAGTCGAAGTCCAACTGAGATCCGAAAACATGGCCCCATAAGTGACCACACTAGGGGAAGTACCTCGAAGAAGACCCAACCTCAAGGCAGGGGACACTCATAGGGAGAGTCCTCTAGAAAGGAAGATGGAAAATCCGAGGGACCTTCTAGTAGCAAAACTAGCTCACATTCTCAAAGGAAAGGAAAGAAGCAAAAGAATTCCAAAAGTCATGATCCTGAAGAGTTCAAGAAAGCCAAACCACCCTTTTTTGATGGAGAGATTAATAAAGGAGAAGAGGCTGAAGCTTGGCTACTTGATTTAAAGAAGTACTTCAGAGTCCATGACGACTTTGAAAACTTGAAGTCTCGAATAACCATCTTCAACCTAAATGGAAAGGCTTCCATTTGGTGGGAAGACCTTAGGAATGTGAAAGGAGTCCATGAGAAGGAATTGTCATGGAAACAGTTTGAGAAATACTTTAGGAAACAATATTTGTCAGAGAAATACATGGATGGGAAGACTAAGGAGTTCTATAAACTTAGGCTGGGACAAATCACCATAGATGAATATGTCAATAAATTCCTTGAGCTACTGAGGTATGTACCCTACATAAAGGATGAAAAGGTAAAAGTGCAGTGATTTATTAGTGGGTTACCATAAACCTACTGGGACAGGATTGAGTTTAATGAACCAAATACATTAGACGAAACCATCTGCAAGGTGAGTTATTGTTATGAACAGTTCGGGAGTAAGACATGACCTCATGAGGACTGGAAGAAGAAAAGTAGATCAGGATTCAATAAGAAGGGGTTTAAATCCTTAAGATTTAAGAACTATGGAAAGGGTTCTAGGATGAACCTTCCTACTAGAAGTGTGTATCAACAAAATTTCCCCTCTCAAAGTGTAAATAAACCTTTTGAGGCAGTCCCAGGAAAGACTGATAACCCAAAGAAAGAACCCTTAAAATGTTGGGGTTGTGGAGAAGGACATCGGCTGAGGGATTGTCCACATAGACAATAAAACAGTAGGAGAGTCTACAATATCCAAGAAGCTACCACGATCAATGATGTGGCTAGGATCATGCCACGAATTTATGCAGCCTTGGACAATAATCAAGCCGACCACCAAGCTTCAGTGGTGGAGATAGAAGGTATGATCGCCAACCATCCAGTTTCTATTTTAATTGACCCTGATTCTAATTTGAGTTATGTGGCCCCTCAAACTATTGATAAGTGTAAAATTCAACTAGTTAGACATGTTAAGCCGTGGTTGGTACAACTAGCCACTGATACCAAAAGAAAAGTAGCAGAGGTCATACCAACTTGCCAATTCATCATGGATGGATTTCCCACCCGTGCGGCCCTTAACATACTTCCCCTAGGATCTTATGACTTGTTGATTGGTTTGGACTGGTTGGATGCTTATAAAACTAAGTTGGAATGTTACCATAAAACTTTAGAATGTGTAAATGAAGAAGGGAGAAAGATAACCCTCCAAGGGATTCAAAAGAATGTCTCAGTGAGACAAATATCAACCCTTCAAATGAAAAAGTATTGCAGAAAGGGGTGTCCTTTATATGAAATACAGGTGTTGGAATCTATGGAGGATGACAAACCAAACCTAGAGGACCACCCCATATTAAGAGAATATAAAGACGTATTTCTAGAAGAGGTACCAGGTCTACCTCCGAGAATAGACATTGACTTCTCGATAGAACATGCACCAGGAGCAATACCAGCATCTAGAACGCCCTATAGGATGAGTATGCCAGAGTTGGTTGAGATCAAGCTACAACTAAAGGAGATGATGGAAAAAGGCTACATTTGACCCAATGTATCTTCATGGGGAGCACCTGTCTTGTTTGTGAAAAAGAAATATGGCACACTCCAACTGTGCATAGATTATAGACAACTCAATAAGACAACCATAAAGAACAAGTACCCCTTACCAAGAATCAATGACTTATTCGACCAATTGGGATGTGCTTCCATTTTCTCAAAGATTGACTTAAGGTATGGATACCATCAAGTTCGAATTAAGGATGAATACATCCACAAAACAACCTTCAGGACAAGGTATGGTCACTATGAATTTGTGGTGGTGCCATTTGGGTTAACCAATTCCCCCGCCACTTTTATGTGCTTGATGAATAATGTACTCAACAAAATTTTGGACAAATTTGTATTGGTTTTCATTTATGATATCCTAATCTACTCCATGAATAGAGAGGAGCATGAAGGACATATTAGACTAATACTTCAAGTACTAAGAGAGCATCATCTCTATGCTAAGTTTAGAAAGTGTGTCTTTTTCTAGAAGAAAATCCATTACTTCAACCATGCTATTTCTAAAGAAGGGGTAGTAGTAGACCCTGACAAGATCAGATCTATTATGGAATGGGCTACCCCAAAGGATGTATCTGACATCATATCCTTCATGGGATTAGCAAGATATTATAGAAGGTTCATAAAAGAGTTTTCCAAGATTGATTGTCCAATCACTACCCTCTAGAAAAAGGGGGTTAAATTCACTTGGACATCAAAATGTGAAGAAAGATTTTAGGAACTGAAATACCTCCTGACCCATGCACCCATGATGAAGATTGCAGACCCTGATAATGACTTCCTTGTGTGTACAAATGCCTACAAGGAAGGACTTAGAGGACTCCTTATGCAAGAGGGACGTGTAATTTTCTACGCGTCCAGGAAATTGAATGAGCATGAAATCAATTATGTGACCCATGACCTAGAGTTGGCTACCATAGTTCATGCTTTAAAAATATGGAGGCATTACCTCCTGGGTAGGAGATTTGTACTTATGACAGACCACTGTGGGTTGAGGCACCTGTTTGATCAACCAAAACTCAATGCTAGACAAGCTAGGTGGATGGCTCTCCTTAGTGAGTTCGACTTCGAAATCAAACACATCAAAGGGAAGAAAAATAGGGTAGCATACGCCCTTAGCTTAAGTATGAAAACAATTCACCTGGAAGTGGTAAGAACTTGTGAAACGAATGTCAAGGAAAGAGTCAGGAATGCACAAGAAACAAATGCATTCTTCAATACCATACCTCATACCTAAGGCAAGAGCCTACAAGGATAAACTATGAAGGCTATCAAATGCTCGACGAAGGCCTGCTGACTTATAGAAACATATTGTATATCCCAAATTGTGGCGACTTGAAGAGTTTCATAATGGACGAACTGCACAAGAGACCATATACTAGTCATCCAGGTTATCAGAAAATGATCACGACCACTAGAAAACAATTTTATTGGTCTGAATTGAAAAAAGACATAGTTGATTACTTAGCTAAGTGTTTAGAATGCCGACAAGTTAAGGTAGAACACTGACATCCAACAGGGTTGTTACAGCCCCTACCAATCCCAAAATGGAAATGGGAAACCATCTCCATGGATTTCATCACCGGATTACCAAATTCGACCAAGAAAAATGATGACATAATGGTCGTAGTGGAAAAATTGAGTAAGTATGCTCACTTTGTTCCTGTCAAGTCAACTTGCAAGGAAATAGATATTGCCGTCATCTTCATGAAGGAGATATTCATACTGCATGGCATGCCCAAGGAAATTGTATCTGACAGAGACACCAAATTTACTTCAAGCTTTTGGAAATCCTTAATGGTTGGTTTTGAGATGAAATTGTTGTTCAACACAACCTATCACCCTCAAACTGATGGACAGATAGAAAGAATAAACCAAATATTAGAAGACATGCTAAGGATACATGTAATGCATTAGCGTAAGAAGTGGGAAGACTACCTATCATTGGTAGAGTTTTCCTACAACAACGGTTATTAAGAATCCTTGAAGATGAGCCATTTTGAAGCCCTCTACGGTAGACAATGCAAAATCCCAATCAGTTGGAGTAATCCAGTGGAGAGAATTACAATCGGACCCGACATGTTGAAAGAAATGAAACAAAAAGTGATTCAGATAAAGAAAAATATGAATATTTCTCAGGATAGAAAGAAAATTTATGCCAACAGAAAGAGAACTCCTAGAGAGTTCAAGACATGAGAATGGGAGCTTATGCCAAGATGACACCTCGTTATTGTGGACCCTTTGAGGTCTTAGATAGAGTGGGACATGTAGCTTATAGGATAACACTCCCTCTCATAGTAAAGGCACATAATGTTTTCCATGTTTAATTATTGAAGAAATATGTACATAATTCTAATCATATAATTGACTGGTTTGTGATCCAGGTGGAGTCGGAGGGATAATTCCTGCTATAAGCTCAATTCATACTAGACAGGAAGGAAACCTCACTCAGGAACCGAACCATTTCACAGGTCAAGGTGCAGTGGAAACACTTTGGCCTAGATGAGGCTACATGGGAAATGGAGGATGCCATGAGACAGGCATATCTGATTTTGTTTACTCCTGTATATACATATCATGTTGACAGATAGAACATCGAGGATGATGTTCCTTTAAGGGGGAGGGAATTGTAACACCATGTTTTCCCCAGTTTGTAAATATAACTATATTGGCCAAGGAACTATGGAAAACTCAAAGATGTGAATGTTTGATTTGATGGACCTTTGTATAAAAGGTCGATGAATGTAAATTTTGTTATTTTAATAGAAAATGGATACATGTTGCATGACTTATGGAAAGGGGATGTGCTAAGAGAGACCACAAATGCTAGGAAAAGGTGGTGGAGGGGACCAGGAATGGTTGCATTAACCTCCATCGAACCAGTACTTTGTTGGATTTAATTTCTCAGGATCAGAACAACCCTTTGACCCATGAATGAATTACAGTCAGGATGGTAGGTGGGAAGACATCCTCAAGAGTTAATGAGGGGATGGGGAAGACTGCCCATCTTTAAGGTTTCCAAACTTGACCATGGACTAGGAATTCGGGCCACACACAATCTTGTTGGAAAAGGAAAGAAAGGAAAGCATGGGAGTCAGAGAGGAAATCATCAAAGAGTGTAGAGATGAGAGCCTAAGCTCTCGAGTCCGAGGAAGGTCTGAAAGAGGAAAGTGAGTTCTGATAGCAGGAAATAGAGACTGAGTTGGGAGAAGGAGAGTAACCTTCATCCCTATCTATTTATGTACTGGGAGACGGAGAGTAACCGTCATCCCTAACTTCCGTTGAGTTGAAAGAAAGAGATTGAATCTCAAAGCATCGTGGTCTAAGCTCGGGGGTGGCTAGTGGTAAAGCCATTAGGACTGACTGAGCCTATGGTTGGGTGGAAACGAGCACCCCTTTCAACAGTCACATCACGCCTTATGGTTCTGATAAGTGTTTTCATGCCTTGTGCTTTGAATTGGAAGTAATGGATGCATGCATGTATTTGTATGTCTATAAATGGTTTATGTATTGAAATAACTAAGTTATGAGTATGTGTTTGTTCCCTTGATAACATATGCTTCTACTTGATTTTCCATATGCTCCAGTTTAATTCCTCGAAGGCGTTTCCCCAGGGAATTACATCACAGTTCCATAGTTTGAGCAAGCCTCTTGGCACTGCTACCGTGTCGGTAACCTCGCGAAGTAAATTGTGGACGTCGATTTGAAAGAGACGTGCGTCGATAGATTGTTGACTTTAGGTGAAATCACTCCGAGAGAAAAGGTGGTGTGACTGTCTGGGACTCTCGAACGTTGAAGTACTGAAGTGGACCCGAGCCATTGATTTAGATAGACACGTGGCGATCGATTTGGAACTTTAGGTATAGAGTACTTCGTAGGAAAAAGAGTTGGAGTTCTCGGAACTCCCGAACGTCGAAGTCTTGAAGAAGATCATAACCGTCAATCATAAGGGACGCATGGCGCTCAATCTATAACTCCGGGTACAAAGTACTTCGAAGGAAAAAGGTGTAGGAACATTTGAAACTCCTAAACGCTGAAGTCCCGAAGTAAATCAGGGTCATTGAAATCCCTGAGGACACACGACGTCGAATCGTGAACTTCAAAGGTTTTCCACTACAGAGGATTTCGCGTGGTGGTCATCTTGGCGCATGTTGTCTTGGCGTCTGGTCATAGTCGCAGTCATATGCAAGTATAGGGGGATGAAAGAACCTAAAGATATTTGGAGAGGATATCTGCCTGCTCTGAGCTCATTTCGGAGCATGGAGATCGTGGCTGGAATGCTTTGGAAGAGTAGAATGGAATAGGGACCCCGAATAAGGGTATTGTTTTTCTTAAGAAGAACGAAAATTTTTACGCCTCATCGTGGATGTGTTACACTTGTACTCTATCATTGTATTATTTATTTTGATATAATATCATTAATGTCGGATGCAACACAAGGAGATTACTTTCATTTGAGGGATTAGGCTCATCTTTCCAACCACGAGACCTAATTGGTTCGTTGAGCTCAATAACATTGAGGTAATCATAATCTTCTCCCTCAATAATGAAAAAAGGAAAGTAGACACATAGCCATGAGTCTATATGGAGGGATCATATATTTATTGTAGTGATATTCGCTTCCCTGTCGTTGTAAAAACCGTCATCTTCCCAACTAAAATAACCCACAAAAAAGAGCCCCGGATAGGAAAAATTAGGGCTTATAGAAGAGCCCCTTGAACTAGCAAACCCTTATTCCCTTAAATACAAGATCAAGCTATGGGATTTTATGAATGCATAGAACAAACCTAAACGAAAGTAAACCATACAAAATTAGAGATAAATCCCTACATACATAAACACATATAAAAAGGGGGGTTAGGACAACTCATACATAAAGAAAGATGCAACATAAAAGTTCTAGTTCACAATTTCATTTTCCATATAAAGGATTTGGTTGATCTGAGGAAAGGGCAAAGGTATGATCTCACTACGTTCAAAAGAGAGTTTTACCATTATTGATTACACATAATATATATAACACCTCTCTAATACCGATAAACTCTCCTTACCCTATGCACCCCCTTCCCCAGATACCCATAAACTAATTCAATTAAAAAATACTTCTCCCCTTTAATATGAAAGGATACATTGACTTAAATTTTAGCAATTTTAAAACTCTTTTAGAAATGAATTTGATAAAACATTTACCAACAATTAAAACCCATATGTTTTAAAAATTCTATTATAAACATTATTAAACATTATGTATAAATATTACTATTAGTTTATTTAGTAATATTATGTACTGGAATTATTGTTAATTTATTTAATAATTTTAATATAATTATTTTAATATAATTGAACGGTCATAGTTGGTTAATTAACAAATATAATGAAAGTTGGTGAAACTTATACATATAAAAAAATAAAATAGAAAAGAAAGATATATTTACTTTAAATAATAATTTATATATATTTTATTTTAAAAATAAATAATTTTCAAAGGCACACCTATTGACAATGGACAAATTTATATAATTATTTTCAAAGGCACACTTATTGACAATGGACAAATTTAATAGGGGTTTAGTGATTAATAAGTTTTATGTGTTTATTTTTTTACATTTACCAAATCATATTTAAAAATTACTTTGATAGCTAACTGATTGCCACTTAAGTGATTAACAGAAATTAAAATATTAACTCCACATAAATGATTAACCATTTATTTGTTAATCACCAATAAAATTTATATATATTTATGAAAAAAAAAATAAAAAATTATAACACTACAATTCAAATTATAACCTATCAATTCAATTTTTTATATGCAAATTTTGTAACAATTAAATGCACTTAAAAATGATAATATAATAATTCATTTTTGCAGATAGAAATTGTACATTTCAATTTGGTATATAAAGAAAAATATTTTAACTTAAAAAACATTTTTATTCAAATTCACAACATTATCTTCTCGGCACTGAAACCTATTTTATTTGGATAACGTCATCCTGCATTTTCCTTTTTCTTCTAGTCATTGAAACCTAATTTATTTCAGTAACATCATCCTGCTGCAACATCAGCGAATGGAAAAACCTAAACCAGAACTTTCAAAGCAATATTTCCTATTTTGTCATTACGCCATACCGTTGATTACCGTGGAGCGGTTAAAGATGTTGAACTGAGCCATCCGTTTCCGCTTGACTGGTTTCCGCTCTGAATTTCTTGGAGAACCCTGTCCTCCGGATCAGGAGTAGCAGCGCACCCATTGACGTCAGGGAGAGGAGCTTCACCTTCCAGTATTTGACATACTTGCCGTATCCCCAGCCTTG
>JZKD02S0470917.1:280444-302766 GCA_000966675.3 Picea glauca
CATGTTTAGATCAGGAATAACTGGTATCCGAGGGTTTTTTTCTTTCAATATTTATCCTAAATCCCTTTGAGATATTTATGATCTTGTTTGTCATGACTGATAGGAATCCAAAATAACATCCTTTTTGACCCCCATATAACCCTTTTGATCACCTTTTCCCCACTTTCACACCTTTCCATCACTTACTCTGTTCACTAGCATGCATTTTTGGACCAAGGTATAACCATGTCATTTCAATGATCATTCTGACATATTTAGGACATAATCTACTTCTGTTTCATGCTCACTGGTAAAATGTACAGAGAACACTTTACACATGCATATAGGTACTCTAGAGGCGTTGGGATCAATTCCTGCAACACCTCTTTCACGTGTGTTGCAACACCTCTTGCACACATACTATAAAGTTTCATGTTGTTGCAACACCTCCTATGCAAGTGCTACAACACATGTGTTGTTGCAATACCTCTAGTGCACGGTCAAGGGACGACCATGTTGCAATAGTTAGACAGCTTGGCAGCGATCAAACTTCATGACAACAACTGGATCGACTAGATAAGGATAAGGATGGAAAAATGGTCGACATACCTGATAAAAACAATAGATGGATCAGACCATTAACCAACAAAGAAGGAAAAAGACAAAGAACAACCTAAAAATAGTTTCTTGTTTAGTCGACTGAGTCAACCATAGATATTTTATAGTTTTGGTTGTAACCAATTGAGGAACATAAAAGATTATCAAGGTTGTCCCTTGATCTCATGAGAATAATAAATAATGTAATAGATATATAAACCATCCTCCATTCGAGCATGAAGTAGGATAGACAAAGCAAAGAATAGAGAACATAAGTCATGTACTTTCTTTTCTATAAGTTAATATAAAGTTCTTGCTCCTATTCGAAGTGTGGAAAGTGTTAATTTGAGTATTTAAGCATCCTAATACACTCTTAGACCAGTAACCTGTCTAAGGAGGTAGGGACCCCTCCTTAGCTCGGTATTGTTTGTATCTTTTTATACTTATTAGACGTAGTTGTAGCATCATTTATATCTAATAATTCCTCTTCAACATATTGTTGTAACTTAGTACTAACATTGCAGAGTATTGTCTTAAGGTTTGCGAGTGAAAAATTGTATCATATTTTCCCTATTTCCATTTATTTCCAACCAGTCATGTTTTAACATCTTGTTGATTGTTGTAGTATGGTATTGTTTCTTGATTGAATGAGAGAATAATTCTAGTGTCTTTTCCATATTTCCATTTATTTCTAGAAATTTCTCTATTTAACTTCACTATGATTCTAAATGTCCCCTTGTTGAGATTTAGGCTGTTGTAACTCTTGTTGTTGCAACTCCTATTACTGCAACTCTGGTTGTTGCAACTCTGCATCAAAGACTCTAACTTTTTAATTAACAATTTTGTGGTTTATAGATTCATATGGTTTATCCCCTTTGTTGCAAACACATTGTGATTTGATTCTTAGTTTGAGGTTTGTTGCATATCGATACATAAGCTGTAATACATCTGTCACATTAATCAAGATCATCTTAATACTTGAACAAGTCACCTTTGCTTTTCTACAAGCTTGATTTACTTTTTTGCAAGTGGTTTACTTTCCTACAAGTGTGACTTACTTTTCCCGCAAGTGTGATTTACTTTCTTGCAAAGTGTGATTTACCAAGTTAATACAAGTGTGTCATTTAATTTCCCGCAACTGTGTGTTTTTATTCCTGCAAGTGTGGATTTGATACAGTTCAATTTGGTGACTTGCTAAGGCATCTTGATATCTTACCTTGTGACAATCATTTGAAAAGTATTATAACATTATACTTTCATATATGGTGCACAACAATTCGTAAGTTCGGGACGACCTCATATTGTTAATTAAATGCACAACTCTTTAGTTGCTTACTCAATTAATTAGGAAGTAATTAAAAGTCTATCATTTTTGGCACTGTTGTCGGGGAATTGTCAAAAGTATAGTTGTTGTTTTGTAATTGTTTGGATTTTCATTATAGTATATTGAGTGATATGATGTCTTTTCAGTAGTTTGTAGAATGTTTTTCTAGTCTTTTGTATGCACAGAGTTAGGGATCAACAAGTTAGATTCATTAGTTCATCCAAAATTCCCCGTAAAGCTAATAGTGCAGGTTACTCTCAAGAGGGAAAGGATCTCATTCAACCAAACTATTTGTCACCTATAGAAATTTTTATTTCCAAAAAGATACATGAGACCTCCATTAAAGAATCTAAAACTGTATAGGGTTCTATGCACACAGAGGTTTAGCCTTCAGAGGATTTGATGAGTGAACAACACCACCCTGGAGAGTTCATTTTTCCTAAGGCACCTTCAGAAATAGAAGAAAACCCTCGAAGAGAAATGGCACATGAAAATGTCAAAGAAGAGACCTCTACCTTCATATTTTCAATTAGAGGATCAAATGAAGAGACTAAAGTGAATAATATCCCTCATTCATCCTTGTTGAATTTTCATGGTCTATACAAAGAAGGCCTTGATACCTTCCTCTTCTAATTTGACATACTTTGCAGAAGTTATGATTACGTGTCGAACACCCATAAATTAAAACTTTTTCTTTCCACACTCAAGAACACTACATTACAATGGTTCATGGGCCTTGGTAGGGACAACATCTGCACATGGGACCATGTGACACATAAATTCCTAGAAAAGTACCAATATTATTGTAAATATAAAGAAAGAAGGGAGGAATTCTCAATTCCCTTTTGTAAGAACACCATCATCTTCTACTTTTCGAGAGATTTCTAACGACTATAAATTTGTTCAAAACTAGGCTCTAGATTAAAATTTATAGCCCCTCAAAGTTTTCAGGCCTTCATTGGTCAACATCTATCTCATTACCATGTGGCATCCATGTGGATGCTTATTACTCATGCCATCAAACATGGTATCTTCAATCGACATGTTAGTTTCACAGGCTCGATCCTTTGGCCCACCATCATCGTCATCGAGATTTGTTTCCCTATAATTTAATCCCATTAACAAAAATCCAATGGATACCTTCCCCTAATCCTATGGCTCTCGGATATTGATCTCTATGGTCCATATCATATCAATGATATCAATTGGCGTGGAAGTTAACACCCAAATATCTAGGGTTCTTCACGGTACACGGATGTGACCCACAAGATATACGGTGGATGTTTCACCACTTCTCTCTACCTATATATGATCATTGTTAGCCCCAAATTTCATAGCCATCCGTTATTATTCCATAGTCATCATCACTTTCTCTCAAACATGACCTTTCTTACCTCCCATGATTTGATGGTGGCCCATATGGATCCAACAGTTTAGATCTCCTCGTCACATCCCCAACGATATCAACGACTCTTGACATTTGCAAGCTCACATTTTCAACAACTATCCAATAAGTGACAACTGTCATCCTAGGGACACTTTGGCTTCCTTGTTAGCAGGTTATGTCATTCATGATGTCATCATCCTCACTCCTCCTTTGAACAAATATCATGGAAATCAACAATGGAAATCCCCTTGCCCAATGGAAAATCAAAACATCTTGTCATTTCATCGATGGTGGTGTTGTTAGTGTTCGGGCATCCTCCTAGTTCATCCCCTTGTACATATATATGACCCATATTTCCCGAGGATGAACCCAAACAAATATACCATCCATAATTCGAAACGAAGGTCGACCCCTTCTTCCAATGAGAACCACCTTCGTCTCGTTGGCCAATCCCTTGGTGACACTTGTCACTTCTTGGACACGTCGGATGCCACGCTAGCAACCTCATGTCATCATGACATCCACCTCTCTTGGATGAATATTGAGGAAATTAATGGTAGAGATATCTTTCAAATATTCACCTAGTTATTTAGAATCCTCTTAACATGTGACATCATCTTTGCATGACACGTGGCACCATCGCCACCTGACACTTGGTATTCATATTTCCCACAGAATCTCACATATAGGTGCTATATGACTATGTCACATGCCACCTTCTTTGCTTGACATGTGGAACCATCGACATCATCCACTTGAGCCCTTAACCAAATATCAATGATTCAGATTGTCCGTTGAGTCCCTTTGATCTTCGTAGATCGACGATCTAGATATCCTCTCAGATTTCCTCTGTCGGAGTGTATCTATGTAACCCACTCTAAATAACACCCTGTGATGAATGGTCATGATCTCTTCACCATATATCCAACATCATGGATTAAGACACATGATGTCCTCAGGTATGAAACCGAAAAGGCTCGTACTCGACCTATCCTATGAGTTGCAAATTAACATGTTCCCACCTCTGTACATGTTGGTTGTCACTTGTCCTGACTCATGGCCCCGCCACCTCATGTGACACGTGGCACTCATATTCCAATACAAGGTCCTACCTAAAAAATTGATTCTTCTTGACATGTGGCACATTACCCACATGACACGTGGACCAATCTACATTTTCCATGTGGACCTACTGCCATTTTTCCCTTGGACCTCCCATATGGACTGATGTGGCTATACACATCACATCAATCAAGTTATGACACCTTCACACTACACATGGGTTCATTGATGTCACTCATCGATCTGATGACGTCACTCTCCTAAGCCCTCGAATATGAATCAATGGTATAGATATGCCCTTGGGGTTCCTCTGTTGGATTTTATCTATGGATATTGCTCCAAGAAACTTCCTTTGATAATGTCTAAGATTTATTCATCTCAGCAGATCGATGGTCGAGAATAAATCTTGTCCCATCCTTTTCCTCTACATCGATTTATGGTTCAGATCTCTTCACCATGAAAATCAATGGCTACGATCCTTAAGGGTAGAAACAAGGTATTGTCACTTTATAAGAAGATGTGGGGTCCTTGTTATGGATCAAAAACTAAGATTTAATATTTTCCTTGCTCCGATTGAGGGTCCAGATCTCACCTTGGAGTCTTCCCGTCGAAGCTCGCCTCTATGTTTTACCATGAATGGAACCCTACCATGGACGGTTATGATCCATTATCTCTTCATATTGATGATTGAGATTTAATCATGCCTCCTACACCAATAAAGGGTCTAGATATAACCTCCATACCAAATCAATAGTCGTGATCCTCTGAGGAAAAACAAGGGTTTTTCTCAGGCTTAACAATCCAGTCCAGAACTTAGCCAAATTTCACCAGGGTTTTCTTTGGTATTTTTCAAGACTTATGAGTTCTTTTGAGAGCTCTCACCTGGGTCCAAGGTATTCCATTTCTTATCCAGGGTGCCTCTCTTTTGTAATACCCATGTTTCCCCCAGTTTGTAAATATAACTATGACTGGCAAAGAGACTATGGCAGACTAAATATGTGTGAATGTTTGATTTGATGAATCTTTGTATGTAAAGGTCAATGTATGAACTTTATGTTATTAATAGAATTTGAATTTGAATATGTGTTTCATAACTGCTGAAAGGGGGAAAGTTTTCCAAGATAGACCATGAATGCTATGAGAGAGATGGTGCAAGAAAACCAAGTATGTTTGAGATGACCCTCACCAGACCATTACCTACTGGTAGTAATTTCTCAACAATCCTTTGAACCAGAAATGAATTACCAGTCAGGCTGGTAGATGGAAGGCCATCCTCAAGAGTTAATGAGGAGATGGGGTAGAGTACCCATCCGTAAGGCTTCCAGGCATGACAAAGAATTTGGATTCGGACCCATGCAACCTTGTCGAGGAAGGCAAGGAATGAGGTAATTCGGGCAGAGACAGAACTGCGAGATAGACCTGTGAGATATCAGAGGGAGAGAAAAACACTCTCCGGAGAAGGGCATAAAATGGACTTTGATTCAAAAGTTGAAAAAGAAAATCTTAAAAGTAAGCTCGATCTAGTTGTAAGAAGATTGGGTAGGGTTTCTCTACAAGCTGATAAATGAGGTTGACGAGTGTCCGAGGAAGTACTCGTGCTGACCTCCTTGCTTGGAGCAGAGAAAACTAGTTGCCTAGTTTTTGTGGGAGAAGGAGAGTAACCTGTGTCCTTGATTGTGGTGGAGAAAAGAGAAAGAATCTCTCTCAGAGCATCATGGTCTAGCTCGGGGGTGGCTAGTCGTAAATCTAGTAGGAGTGGTTGTGCCTATGGTTGGGAGGAAATAGGCACCCCTTTCAACAATTTCTTCACATTCTCCCAGTTCTGATAAGTATTTTCATACTCTGTGTAATATATTGAATGTGATGATGAAATGTTTGTGTTTACGATTCAATTTCCTAGTATTTGAATAGTTGTTAGAAATGCTCTTTGATTCCTGTAAACTGTTATATATATGTGATCCTGGAATTACCTCAGTTTAACTGTTAGAGAGTCATGGGATGTGAGTCCGCAAGAGAGTCAGGGTAGGATTGAATGAAATGTCGAAGTTATGCAAACCCTGTGAAGTTTACCTTAGTAGGAATGTTAAGTCAAAATTTTGTGGGAGAAGGGCGTTTTCCCCTTAGAATATTCACCCATCTTCCCGAGGGATAGTGCCCATGTCCTTAATCTTATTGATGGTAAAGAGGATAGCGCTTAGTCCCTAGAATTCCCAAAGTTTCCATGTGACCAGGGCCTAGGAACCCTGTGCTAGCCTGAAAGGAGCTAGACATTTAAACTTCGGAACTTGTGACTCCACAATCCTTGAAAGTAATCGAAGGCCGAAGATGTGAAATGACGAGGACCATCAATCTAGGGATCCAGTATGGATCACTCTCAAATGTTAGATGTGACCTAGGAAGGGAGGCGTTAAGCGCTTTGGGGAAGTCTTACTTCGAGATATTTGGAATGGTCTAGTGCCAAAAATCCTGAATGTTGGAGTCACAGAGTTGATCTAGACCGTTGAAATCAGAGGGACATGTGTCCACAGATCCATGCTTATCCGGGACTTCGGGTATTCAGTGACTTAGAAACATGCGATTTTTCCCTGAAGGTCTGCAAGCCAAAGTAAATCCTATTTGTAGGTGCTAGGTACACATGGCGATAGATACGACATGGTATGGAGGGAAAGTCGGGAGACACACTCATCGAACTCCCGAATGTTAAACTTTCAAAATAATGTGGACCATCGATCCTCTGATCCTTTGAGATCCTTCAAAATCGTCGATCTAAGGGACCCACCTTGGACTACCAGACTAACTGGGAACACGTCATGGAGCAACAAGTGGCCCCTACCCATTGTTAGAATATGAAATATGTGTGCTCGTTTTACCATTGAAAATACCCTTGTCACCCAACCATAGGCCGAAGCCACCCTCAGAGCACCTTAACCTTGACAGAGAATCATTCTGGAAGAAAACCCTAGGCTAGATAGCCAAACAAAGGGTAGCACACATTTCCCCAAGGATAACGCACCAACAAGAGTTGATCAGAAAGTCCAAACCCTAGTCAAGAGATAGTCCAAGCCAAATGTGATCTTCTAGCTGCAACAGCTACAATGGAAGCTCTCCTCAAACCTGCGCACAAGACTGGGCACTGCAATTATGAGATTCCCTGCCAGAATGAGAACTGGCCTCCTGTATTTATACTAATTATGGCTAACTGCCCGGGCCGACTTCTCATTCTGGGTATCTGTCTGTTCAATATATATTATTATTTCTAGCTGACTTCTTCTCTTGGAGGCTAATAACCTAACATAAATTATCTTCTTGAGTCGACAAGTGTTCTAGGGTTATTAGACAACTCATTAGGGTTTCTTCTTTCTCCCCAGAGTATTCTATCCTTGTTAGTTTTACACGTGGAGGTAAATAGCTCCCGCAGATACCATAATATCAACACTCCCTCCTATCTAGGGAGGTATTATAGGTAATGGTCTTGAGCACAAAACATACCATTCACCTGGTAGCATCAACATAGTTATATAGACTAGATCATGACTAGATCATGAGCACCATCATCATCATCAGCTACATCATCTCTCGAAACCATACTCTATCTGAGTAATCAGACATGATACTTACTCCATAGAGTGATACAAGATCCATTCTTATAATCTAGAAGAGTAAATGTTCTGAACCATTTTCTGTCTAGAAAATCTCTTTTCATCATTCATCTGGCTGATAATTATTTCCAATAAATTGTTGATAGTCTTCAAGGCAATCAGAACAAAATAAAACACAACTGCATACCATCCCTCGTGAAGATATACCAATCCCACTGCCACGCCCTTCAAGATTGTGTATTGCTGAGGCCATGGCAAGATGGTCGTCGGGTTCCTAAATATGAGTTTATCCAGGCTGCGGTTGGGCATGTAGTCATAAACGATGAATAGTTGCTTCTGCATCTTGCACCACCCACAGAGAGGAACCAGGTTCCTGTGCTACATCCACCCCATGGTTGAGATCTCTGCCATGAACCCCTTCATTCCCTCCTTCAACTCCTTTGTTATAGATTTCACCGTGACTTCCTGGCAGCTGTCGGGGAGAACGCCCCGATAAACTCTTCCGAAACCCCCCTGACCTAAAACATTTTCATCCTGGAATCCGTTCGTGGCGATGTTGAGCTCCCTGTAACTGAATCTATGAGGCCAGAACCCATGCTCCCATTCTTCGATTGTTTCTCTGTACTTGGCTCTTATGAAAAACACGACCATGACCAACACCGAGAAGAGATCTGTAGTGGCCACTGTAACACCGGCTATCCATCCACGACTAAATGCTTGGAGTACATGTTAGCAAACAAAGGGAGACTCAAGATATCGAGGGGGGGCATCGTGCCTTCTGTGGTGAAGCTCCACGTGAGAACATAATGGTCTTGAATGAAAATCCCCGTAGCTACTGAAAAGCCAATGAACATCTTCTCTTGCAGAACGCTCCGCAGATTGATTTTCTGAGATATGAGTAGCGTCTATGGTCTCGGCAAGCCGACCAATGTTATGGTAACGTTGATCTACCTTTGAAGATAGTAGTAATCGATCCAGGCCTGTATATTGCGTTCGTTGTTGAGGCTTATTCCTTGGAACTCCTCCCCATTCCAATAGCGGGCAGTCTTGGTCGTCACTGAGATCGGGGTGTTAATGTCGAATCCCACGTGGTTGTCATTGGGGTCTTCCATTTTGAAACTTTGGGCCGTAAAAAACTCCACTGCGAGCAAGTGATTGCATGGTTGCCCATTACTAGTAATGTTAAGCAAGCCCAGATACCTGGATGGCAGACCGCCCATGAGAGTTGTGTAGGGCGTGACGATGAAGGCCATTCCGTGCACACCTTGGTCAGAGGGGGGATGTACCATGATGAAAACAAAGGTAGTGATGAAGGAGGAAAGCATCTCGTTGCTTTTCATCTGCACGGGGATCGAATACAACGCCCTGTCGAGTATAAAACACATGTGATTTGTGAGGGCTAACGCAAATTGGGAGGGGATGAGTGAAGCACCCACCTCCAAAATCAAGTTGCTTCCATTTTCATCAAACTTTACTTTAGTCTCACATGACTAATTTTGGATTAGTCAACAACCCTAACTTGAAATAATCATAACTATGTACCTGTAATGAATAAATATCTGAAAATAGTACACAATGTTCTTCACTGTATTTTATGCAATTTGTCCATGTTTCACTGCTTGGAACCTCTCAACAAAGGATTTATAGCAAAAATGGCATACCTTGTTGAATTTTGGCCTATTCTAGAGAGCGAACTTGTAGAGCGTGCCTCGCACAGAATATTTGTTGTATGTATCTGAAAATGTTACACAGAATAATACATACTATACTCTAACCAATACATTTGTTCTGACTGAATTTGGATCTGTTATGAAGAAGTTATGACGTTTTTACCCGAAACACATGTTTTAGAATAGTTTAAGGACTAGCCACAAACCCTATTTTCCACGGATTGCAACTCCAAAAATACAACTACCCACAAGCTGAAATTTGTATCACAGCTACTTAGATCTGTTTCCTCAATGGCCTCCCAATTTCACGATCTAAATCATTCTACAAAAAAACATATTGCAAAAATGGTGAGATGACCTGTAAATAACATACCTTAGAATGAATCATCAAAATAATTTATCCTCCCTTGAATTTTGGCCTTCTTTACTTCATCTTCCCTCTAAAATTTAGCTTAGATATCCCTTTTTTACCTCAGTCACTTGTAGATATTCAATATGCTCAAGTGTATTTAAAATGAGAAAACCTTGCCTCTTATTTATACTTTCATGTAGCTTCCTCAAGGGGTTACCTTTTAACCATCTTAACCCACTTTCCTTATTTTAGGGTTAACCCACTTATAACCACTTGACCACTTAGTAATTTCTCCATTAAATTTATTATTTAAATAATTTCTTTTATTATTCACTTTGACTTATAGTACACTCATCACTTCACTTTATCTAAAAAATTCTTTTGTATGTATCTGAAAATTGTAAACAGAATAATAGAGACTGTACTCTAACCAATGCATTTGGTCTTACTGAATTTGGATATGTTATGAACAAGTTATGACGTTTTTACTCGAAACACTTGTTTTAGACTAGTTTCAGGACTAGCCACAAACCCTATTTTCCATGGATCGTAACTCCAAAAATACGACCCACAAGCTGAAATTTGTATCATGACTACTTGGATATGTTTCCTCAATGGCCTCCCAATTTCATGATCTAAATCATTCTATAAAAAAAATTGTTGCGAAAATGGTGAGATGGCCTGTAAATAACATACCTTAGAAAGCATCATCAAAATAATTTATCCTCCCTTGAATTTTGGCCTTCTTTACTTCACCTTCCCTCTAAAATTTGACTTAGATATCGTTTGTTTACCTCAATCACTTGTAGATATTCAATATGCTCAAGTGTATTTAAAATGACAGAGCCTTACCTCTTATTTATACTTTCATGTAGCTTCCTCAAGGGGTTACCTTTTAACCATTTTAACCCACTTTCCTTATTTTAGGGTTAACCCACTTCTAACCTCTTGACCACTTAGTAATTTCTCCATTAAATTTATTATTTAAATAATTTCTTTTGTTATTCACTTTGACTTGTGGCTACGTCTTGGAGTGCATCATCGGGTTGTTTGAGATACTGATGGTGCTTGTATTATCACAATAGATTGGAATGAGATCATCATATTCAACCTATATATCTGTTAGAGTTTGTTTCATCCATAGAACCTATGTACAACATGTTGTTGCTGCAATATACTCTGCTTCAGCTGTAGATAAAGATATAGATGATTGCTTCTTTCTTAGCCATGATACTAAACACTCACCCAAGTAGAATGTTTCTCCACTGGTGCTTTGTCGATCATCAATGCAACCCTCCCAATCTACATCTGTGTAGAAAATAAGTGATATATCCTTTCCTTTTGGATACCATAATCCAAACTCTTTCGTTCGTTTGAGATATCTGAAAATCCTCTTTAGCACTAATACATGTGATTCCTTTAATGCTTCTTGAAATCATGCCACCTGTCCAACTGCTTGCATTACATCGAGTCTAGATGTTGTCACATATATTAATATACCAATCATTGACCTGTATTGCCTCTGGTCTGTAGACTTTGAATCATCATCTTTTCTCAACTTGCAATTGGTTTGCATAGGAGTGGTAACTAGTTTGCAATCTTCCATTCTGAACCTCTTTAGCATTTCTCTGATATACTTAGTTTGAGAAATAAAAATTCCTTGGTTGCTTTGACATATCTGAAGACCCAGAAAGAATCATATTTCTCCAAGTAATGACATTTCAAATTCATTATGTATATCCTTTGCAAATTTCTAACTTAACCTGTCATTAGTACTTCCAAAAAAAATATCATCAACATAAACTTCAATTAATAAAATATTATCTTGAGTTACCTTGATGTAGAGGTTGTTGTCTGCACTTCCTTTTCTAAACCCTTCTTATTGTATATATTTATTCAGCCTAGAGTACCATGCTGTAGGAGCATGTTTTAGACCGCCTTCTTCAATTTTCACACTTAATCTGCATTCTCCGACAACTGAAATCCTACTGGTTGTTTGATTTAGACTTCTTCTTCAAGTTATGCTTCTTCTTCGCAAAGTTTTTCCATTGGTTCATTTTCTTCTTCCTTTAATTCGTGTCCACCTATTTCATCAATTGTTACATTGATGCTTTCCAAAACTTTGTTCAACCTATGATTGTAACACTTGTATGCTTTCCTTGTACTTAAGTAACCAACAAGTACTCATTTGTCCACACGAGAGTCAAACTTTTCCATCCTGCCATCTTCTCTTTTGATGTAGATTTTTCTTCCAAATACTCTGAGGTGCTTCACATTTGCTGATCTTCCTTTCCATATTTCGTAGGAATTTTTTTCATTGTTGTTTCTGAGCATTACTCTATTTTGAATGTGAATTTTTGTATGCACTACATGTGTCCAAAAAATATGTGTCAATTTTGAATCCATTAGCATTGTTCAAGCCATTTCCTGTGTAATTATCATCCATTATAATAATGCTCCCTTGTCTCTAAACCACTCTCTGAACCAATCTATGAATCCATGCTCTCGTCCACTATCATATATCTATCCAAACCTGCTAAGTCTTATTATGAATCCATCTCTGTCCAGAATGTCCAAGACTCTACTACACACTGTCCATAATGTTGACCCATTTATCACTGTACTATGATGAATTATTCACTACTACAATTGATTGTACTTTTGCTAATTGACTGCTCTAGATATGTATATTCAAGATCTACAAGTTTCTCAAATGATGGTTCTTTGGTCTATCACAACTATCGCATAGACTCCCCATGTCTAATGTTCATGTTACTTGGGAGTCTCTAAGACGGATGGCTTGGAACAAGTCTTTCTCTGATGTGTATTCATCATCATCTTCATTGGTAGATTCATCATCTCTCTGATCTTTGACTTCCATCTTTCTGTCTGTGGATTCATCTTTCACTACAATGCTTGAAAGTACAATCTCTTGAACCTGTTCCTTATTTACTTGTCCTTCTTTTCTTTTAGTGGTTTTCCAAACCTTTTTGTATCTGACATCTTTCTTTTTCTCTATAGAATTTTCTTCATCTCGTTTTATTGTCAATATTGCGATCTATGGGACCTGGTCTTTGTTCACATGTTCTTCGTGTTTTCTTATCCATACTTTCTTACATCTGATATTAGTGTTCTCTTTCCTGGAAGTATTGATCATGCTTCTACAATCACTAGCTATGTGTCCATAGTTATGAAACTTGTAACATTCAATGTTACGTGGGGCCACATAGGCATTTCTTGCTTGAACATTTCTTTTATAATCCTCGCAATGTACAACCTTATGTCCAAAGTTAGTACAATAAAAAAAATGTCCATAAAAGAAATTTGCATACCTGGGAGTGAATGATCTTCTTTGTGGAGTAGTCCGTCTGAATTTTTTCCTTGACTAATCATGATCATGATTGAAGATTATTTTTGGCTTGAACATGGATGGTCTTCTTGAAGATGTTTCTTCAATAGTTTTCTTAGATTTTGGTTGACCATGATTCCTTCCTTTGAGTACTTCTGCATAACTCTTTCTATTTTCTTCATTCTTCTTTTCTAGCAACCTAGAGTGCTTCTCTTCATTCTCTATAACTGATGTGGATGTTTCTGTCTCTTCAATGTTCTTGTTGAGCTTGACAATTTTACTTCTCAATGTGACAACTTATTCTTCAAGCTTCTCAACCTCTTCTTCTTTATTCATTATCTAATAATTCATGACTTCTTCTGTTCTTTTCATTTCTTCAAGATGAATTTTTAATGTGATTATTTCTTCTTCAAGTCCTTTCTCTTCTTGACCAAGCTCTTCCTCAAGATGGTTTAGATCATTAGTTATTTCCTTAAGATACTCTGTCAATATCTTCTCTCTCATTTATGCTTCTTCTTTCTATGTTTATATGTTGGCTTCCAAATATTTCTTTTGATATTCAAGATTTTCTTCGATCTTTTTGGCTTCTTCTAAACAAGTTCTTAAGTTTTCGATGACCTATTGGGATTCTACAAAAATGTGAACAATTTCCTTTTGTTTCATCAATTCTTTCTTGAGTGACATGTTTTCTTCTCTTAGTTCATCTAAAGAACTAATCAATTTTTCTTCATAATTGTCTTTCTTTTCAATTAGTTTTTCTGTTTCATTTCCTACATGGAATTATATTTCAAGATGTCCACATTTTTCACAATTAAAGAAAAACAACATACCTCTGGTGATTATGTACTCTTCATATTTTGAATCTATTTGACATGGTGAACATAATTCTTCTTGATATGTATCTGTATCTTCTTTGGAATTTTCTGAATCTGTGATGGGTGAAGAATATATTTCATGTAACTTATCCCAAATTTCTTTGGCTAATGAACATTTACCAACATTTTCTCTTACCAGATTAGGTAATCCTTCGCAGATGAAATCCATCGTTGTTTTTTTATTCTTATTCAATTCCTTCTTGGCTGCACTCTTTTCCTTTTTTGAACTATCATATCCCATAACAACTGATAGCCAAATATGATGTCCCTATGCATGTAAAAATACTTCCGTCCTTTTGCTCCACATCTCATACTTAAAACCATTATGACCATTAAACCTTGGTACTCCATTCTCAGAATAATCCACGATCTCCTTCTAGTGGTTAAACTGTTTCCTGAATGAACTAGCTCTGATACCAATTATTGGATTACTGAGAGGGGGGGTGAATCAGTAATAGAGAAATTTAATCATTTTTCACCATAAAATGCAAGTGTTATATCAATGTAGAATTATCATTCAATAGTTGCAAAGTAAATAAACAATGAACAAATGAGCAATCACACACATACACAGTAAACCAATGTTTTACATGGAAACCCAAAGTGGGAGAAAACCACAAAATGTTTTTTCTTATATGTCTTTAAGAATTACATTCATTGGAAGCACCAACTTCCTTTTTTTTTCTAGCTTCAACTGGAAGGAGGCCCCAACCCCCTAGTTTCTCAGGCTAAAACCTAAGGGATGCTCCAACTCCCCAATTCTCTAGCTACAACTAGAAGGAGGCTACAACCCCCTATGTTCTCCGGCTACAACCGGAAGGTGGCTACAACCACTTGTCCTTGCCCTGTCCAACCGCCCTGACGTAGAAGTAGAATGATGGAACCATTGTCACACTATCACTGTGAGATATACTGCTGTAAACATGTACCAATCAACCTGCACCAAACAATCTGTAGCAATAACCTGAACCATGCATCAACCATGCATTAGCTTGTACCTCAACCTGTAATCAACCTGTACCATAAACAAGTGCATCAACCATCAACCAACCTGTAATTAGTATGTACCATAAACAAGTGCATCAAACCATGTACCAAGTATGTACCAATCATGTTTCAACTACTCATCAACTATGACTCATGAATATGTACCAACATCATCAACTATACACCTCATGTATGTGCTAACTCATCAACCTTGTCTTAACCATGTACCCAACATGTACCTCAACCAAAATCCCTCATCAATTTCTGATTTGTAACTCTGTAATAGAACTGGTGTATAAGATCACATACCTACAAACCTTCCTTAACTTTAACAACAAGAGACTAGAATTTTCATCAAACTTTACTTTAGTCTCACATGACTAATTTTGGATGAGTCAAAAACCCTAACTTGCAATAATTATAACTATGTACCTGTAATGAATAAAGATATGAAAATGGTACACAATTTTCTTCAGTGTCTTTTATGCAATTCCTCCAGACATCACTACTTGGAACCTCTCAGAAAAGGAGTTATAGAAAAAATGACATACCTTGTTGAATTATGGCTTATTCTAGAGAGTGAACTTGTAGAGTGCACACCCCACACATAATATTTGTTGTATAGATCTGAAAATTGTACACAGAATACTAAAGACTGTAATATAACCAATACATTTGGTCTAACTGAATTTGTATCTTTTATGAAAAAGTTATGACGTTTTTACCCGAAACACATGTTTTAGACTAGTTTAAGGACTAGCCACAAACCCTATTTTCCACACATCATAACTCCAAAAATAAAACGAAACACAAGATGAAATTTGTATCACAACTACTTGGATATGTTTCCTCAATGGCCTCCCAATTTCACCGTCTAAATCATACTATAAAAAATTTATTGTGAAAATGCTGAGATGACTTGTAAATAACATACCTTAGAAAGCATCATCAAAAGAATTTATCCTCCCTTGAATTTCAGCCTTCTTTACTTCACCTTCCCTCTGAAATTTGGCTTAGATATTCTTTGGTTACCTCCGTCACTTGTATATATTCAATATGATAAGTGTATTAAAAATGATAGAGCCTTGCCTCTTATTTATACTTTCATGTAGCTTCCTCAAGGGGTTACCTTTTAACCATCTTAATCCACTTTCTTTATTTTAGGGTTAACCCACTTGTAACCACTTGACCACTTAGTAATTTCTCCATTAACTTTATTATTTAAATAATTTCTTTTGTTATTCACTTTGAATTATAGTACACTCATCACTTCACTTTATTATTTACCTTCTAAAATCTCTTAAACCACTTTGACTACTTTGACCTTTTGGGGCTTCTAGATGACTGAGGAGGGTTCTCCAACTTCACATGGCCATAACTCTCTAACCATGAGGAGTTATGTGACATTCCACATACCACTGGAAATGACATGACATTTAATATCCATATAGAATATTGTTACCTTCAAATATATCAAAACTCATATCATTATCCATCAAACAAACTTGGGTCCATTACCCAAACCTGTCTCCAACTTCACATGGCCATAACTCTCTAACCGTGAAAAGTTATTTGGCATTCTACATACCACCGAAAATGGAATGACATGTACTATCCATATGGAATAGTATTACCTGAAAATATATCAAAACTCATACCATTATCCATAAAACTAACTTGTTTCCATTACCCAAATCATTGTGCTACCAGAATTCGCTACCGGGCTTTCTTCAAGGGTTGACATCAATAACAACCAACCCAATTAATCAACAAGAAGTTTTTTGTTGAGGAATAACCACATTGTTAGTTTACTTTTCATAGATGTGTGAAGTTTCCAAAGGATGTTCCACCACCATTATTTTTTTCCCGATAAGTTGGATTTCATTATGGCGGCATACCCCAAATTTGTTGTGTATTCCCCTGTTCTCGTGTTTTTGGACCGGCAAAGGGAATAGTCTTCCTCCTCCTTTAGTTTGATTATTGGAGTCCAATTTTCCTATATAGGAATCCCACTCAGTCGGAAAAGGTCCCTCCAATCCTATCTCCTCACCAATCTTCCAACCATGCCTCCCACGTACCTGCGTGGACCGTAATTTTTCATCCTCGAGAGAGAAGATTCCACCCTCATGGAGAGATTGTATAAGATATTCATAGAGTTGGAATTTCTCCTCGATGCCCATCCATGGATCTTGACAAATTTTAACTTTTTGACCAATCTTCCATAATTTCCATGATCCCACCAGGGGGAAAGATGTTACCAGTTCTTTCCACACAACAGAATTGTTGGAGGAATTTTTGAGCTATTGATATCATTCCTCAATAGACATATCTTGCAAGTATTTTGATTTCAATACTTTACCTCATAGAGAAGAGTTATGGGTGATCCTCCACAATCTTTCAGATACGAATGAAAGGGAAAACAAATAGATATTTTTTAGTACCCACCCTCCTAGGTTATTTATAAATTCCGCATGACTTCATTTGACAAGAGGGGTACCTCGAGAGATCCATGATCCTGACCATAGAAATTGGATGATTAACTTTTTAATTTTTTTAGGATTCCTTTTGTCACTACCGCTATTGACATTTAATACACAGGGATGCTTTATAAAACTAGTTTGATGAATGTTAAACGTCTGCTACACCTTATTTTGGTCACCCCTATGATCAACCGACGATATGTGTATGAATCAATTCTATGTTCCCTGAAGCTACTAAAATGATACTTTCACCATGAGAAAATGAATCATCTTTTTTTTCTTAAAAACCTTATCAAAGGAGATCATTTCACCCTGCTAAATGCTTGGTGTGTGACAATGCTTGATCATCACATGCTGCACCAAATTGGACTACGACGTCACCGCAATATGCATGTTCTTAGAGTGTGATGATGCTCAAACAAAGGAAAAAGGTGAAATTCACGAAAGTTCTAGAAGGGAATCTTCTCGAAGATGAGGTGGCCTTTGATCGGTTTGGATATTACTCGCTTCTATGATTTAGTGGGATCATCCTAATCTCCTCATCCATCCCTCTTTCACCCTATATAAAGAGAGATATCTCATGGGAAAGGCTAGGTTGGCTTATGCATGAAGAATTCTACTGAAGATTGTACTTGTGATAGATTTTCTTTTTACTTTCCAAGTCAAGTTATGAATACTCTTCATCAAAAACATTGGAGAAAAAGTGTGTGAGTTGACGCAAAGGTTCATTGGAAGGGACCTTGCAACATCAAGGCATAGGTTATATTCTCCACTTTCATCAATATAATGCAGTGATACATTTCTTCCCTATAAAGGTGTCTCTAATTTTATTGTATAACTCCTTGATCTTATGCATAGGCTTCATTGGAATATATATATTGTTGTTCTCTCTCTTTGTTGGTTTGTGCTTCTTAACAGGTTCAACATCCCATGAATCTAAAGATCAAGCAAGGATCAAATGACGTTTAAATGGTATTTCATTTGTCCCTCTTTGAACTAGTTTACATTACTATGAAATCTAAGGAGAAGCTTGTATTCTTCTTTATTTTGTTTTAGCTTCTTGTTGAAGTTAGAGAGATTAGTTTATGTGTGCACTTACCTATTTGTCCAATAAAAAAATTGGCAACCATACTGGGGAATGTCCTCTTTTGTCTTTTATTTCTTTTTTTCTTTTTGCTTGCCTGCTTTTGGGTTAATTTCATTCTCTAAGTCTTTGGGTGATCCATATTGACTCTCTGGTCCTGAAAGTTCATTAAGAAACTATGTCCCCTTTTAATTTTTTCCCTATTTTCAGTCATTGTCGCACCCTTCTTGCAAAAACTAGAGCGGCGATGTCGCACTGTGTTTGTCCCATTGCCTGCGACAATCCTTGATCATCGCACTGTGCTCTTCTGTAGCCTGCAACGATTCCTGTAGAAATTTTTTGGAGTGACATTCAATTTTTCCTCTTTGCCCAAATTTGTCATTGTTTCTTGGGGTGAATTTTTGGTTCTATTGAGTGATAATTTGCATCTTGGTTTGCATATTTAGCCTGACATTGATCATTTCTTAAGTATTGAGAGTCTTTTTCATAATCTTCATAGTTTTATATTTCTCTTTGCATGGCATTATTATTTCTCTTTGCATGGCATTATTGATGATTTAGCCAAGCTTTGTTATGGTGTCCTAAATCTGGATCCGAAACGATGGAAATGGTGCCAATGGTGAAAAAAGGCACGCTAAGGGTATGTTGCTTGGACACAGTTTGTGGCAGAACTTTATGACCACTTTCACTTTGAAACCCACCATTTATGTCGTTTGACCAAGTTGAATAAGTCTAGGACAATGGAAGACTTTATTGCCACATTTGAACACTTGGATTTTAGAACAAAGGGCATGTCATATGATTTCTTTAGAGAATTCTTTATGAATGGCCTCAAATATGAAATTTGTGCCCATGTTCTCATGGCACGCCCCCGGACTTGGTTGGAAGCTATTAAACCAACCAAGGAATCACAATAGATTGTGTCCTCCTAGATATGTAAACCCTCCTTTCCTCCTTGTCCTAAAACCACCAATTGTGCCCCTCTTGCAACTCCCCTCAAGATCAAGAAATTAACCAGGGATGAAATGGTTGAACATCAACTGAAGGGTCTTTGTTATAATTGTGATGAAAAATATTTTCCCAGGCACAAGTGTAAGGAACAAAATCTTTTTATGGCTATGACTGAGGATATTTTTGAAGAAGATGTTGTTGTTCCACCTATGGAGGAACTACCACTGCCATCTTATCTGACCCCACCCTATGATCCACTAGAAGTTGACCTGGTGATTTCACTTAATTCCCTCACCGGCTTCTCTACTCCCCATACTCTCAAATTAATTGGTTACATTAAAAATATGAAAGTCATCATCCTTTTGCACAATGGTGGCACCCACAATTTTATTCATTATCGCATTTCCCAAGAATTCAATTGTTACATATGTGTCGTCGATAATTTTCAAATCATGATTTCCAATGGCAGTTCCATGAAATGTGGGGGACGATGTGAAAATGTGTGACTCCAAATTGGTCAGTGTCACCTAAAATCCCATATTCTTTCTATAGATATGGTTGGTTGTGAAATTTTTCTCGGTGTCGAATGGTTACGCACTCTAGGCCTCATTTTCATGGATTTTAAGGACTTAACCATGCAATTCCAATAGGAGGGATGATAGTATAGGTTCCAAGGCATCACAACCGGCTCCCTTGAGATCATCACTTCCCATCGCATGGAAAATCTCCTCAAGAAAGGTCATTCGGGAATTATATCCCAACTCCACTCCATTCATGTTGTTGAGACATCTTATGTGCATCTCGACCTCCAATCTATCCTCTCTCGCCACCAATTTGTTTTTACCACTCCTAAAGAACTTCCCCCTTCCCGTGGAGTCCGTGATCATTTCATCCCTCTCATCTCGAACAATCTTCCTCCCAATGTTCGACCTTATCATCATCCCTTTGGCCAGAATAATGAAATTGATAAAATTGTTCATGAATTGCTAGAAGCAAGTGTTATCTGTCCTAGTAATATCCCCTATTCTTCCCCTGTGGTCATGGTACTCAAGAAAGAAGGTACTTGGAGCATGTGTCATGATTTTCGTGCCCTCAACAATCTCACAATCAAAGACAAATTCCCCATTCATGTCATTGATGACCTATTGGATGAATTGAGTGGTGCTCATTACTTCACCAAACTGGATCTACGTTCTGGCTACCACCAGATCCATATGAAATAAGAAGACATTCCCAAGACTGCATTTATAACTCAAGAGGGTCACTATGAATTCTTGGTAATTCCCTTTGGATGGTGTAATGCTCCCTCCACTTTCCAAAGTCTTATGAATCATGTCTTCATTCATTTTATCTATCATTTTGTCTTAGTTTTCTTTGATGATATTCTCATCTACAGTCAAACTTGGCCATCCCATCTCTCCCATGTGAATCAAGTTCTCCATCTACTCTCTAAGCACCAAATTTTCCTCAAACAAACTAAATGTGCCTTTGGTGCCTCAGAAGTGGAATACTTGGGTCATGTTGTCGGCAAGGATTATGTCTGAGTGGATTCTAAGAAAATTGAATCTATGCAGGATTGGCCTCGCCCTAAAACTCTTAAGAGCTTGTGTGGTTTTCCAGGCTTCACAAAGACATTTGTATTGGAATGTGATGCTTCTAGGAAAGGAATTGGGGCCTTCATCATGCAAGATGGAAGGCCTTTGGATTTCACTAACAAACAACTTTTAGAGTGACATTTGGGAAAATCCATTTATGAAAAGGAAATGTTAGTTATTCTACATGTTGTGGATCTCTGGCATCCTTATTTAATGGGTCAATTCTTCCAAATCAAAACTGGTCATCAGAGTCTCGAGTATTTCTTGGAACAATTTTTTTTATCATTGGTGCAACAAAAATTGGTGACCAAGCTATTTCACTATGATTATGAGATCATTTACAAGAAGGGAAAGGAAAATGTAGTGGTCGATGCTCTTTCCTGGAAATATGAATAAGACAGGTCCCTTTTCTCCCTCTCCTTCATTGTACTAGATTGGCTCCAAGATGTTCGTTAGGAATGGCTGGAAGACCCCAAAATTTCTAGCATGCTCCACCAATTGCAACAAAATTCTTCAGTTTCTCCAGGGTACTCTTGGCAGAATGAAGAGCTTTGCTACAAAGTTCATTTGTATTTATGCAAGCAATCACAACTTAAATCCACAGTGCTTTCTGAAATTCATGCCTCACCCATAGTCGGCCATTCATGGTTTACCAAAACCTATGAACAGGTCAAACCTTATTTTTTCTAGGATGGTATGAAACAAGACATTTTCACCTTTGGGGCTGAATGTGAGGTCTATCAACACAAAAAGGGAGAAATTTTCAAAGCTTTGGGCACACTCCAACTGCTTTTGATTCCCCCTGCTATTTGGAGAGATATTTCTATGGATTTCATTATGGGCTTACCTAAATTAGGAAATAAGTTGGTCATAATGGTGGTCGCAAATCTTCTCTCCAAATATGAACATTTTTGTGCTCTTCAACACCCATTCACCGTCTCCATAGTGGCTCAAATCTTCATGGATAGTATCTTCAAGATTTATGGCATACCTAATTCTATTGTCTCTGACAGAGATCCCACTTTCACCAA
>JZKD02S0470940.1:0-10731 GCA_000966675.3 Picea glauca
TGGATAATGGTTGTAAAAGACCTGGGGTCTTAATTGTTTCCACCTTATTTTGTTGGAAAACCAAACATTCTGCCACAAACCTTTGAACATTAGTTTTAAGGCCATCCCCAAAAAAGTCCTTCTTGACTCTATGGTAGGTTTTCAAAAATCTCAAGTGCCCTCCTACTAGAGAGGTGTGCAATTCCAATAGTACCTTTTGTTTGAGTTGGGAGTTCTTACATAAATATAAGATATCTTTGTACCATAGTGAAACACTTTTCCATGTAAATGTATCTGATGCATTGGAATCCTACTGCAACCTTTGAATGAGAGTCGACACTTTTTCATCATTATTCCAATCACCCCTTGTGTGACATCCCTCAAAAATAAATATTTTTATTGTTGTGTGCTGGAAATTTATTTCCGTTTTTGGCAAACTTGAATCTGGAATTTTTTTTCTTCCATTTATGGCAATTCCGATTTTCAAATTTAATAATTGTATTTAATTATTGTGACTGTTAGGCAAAGATCTGTTTGGACCCAACTAACTATTTGACTATGACACTTGTATCAGAACATAATATTCATATTAACTGCAGGAGGACAAATGGAACAACCATGTTAAAATCAACTGACCATGACTCCATGAGTGGGGAACATGTTGGAACTGCCTCTACGTTGATTATGAGAAGTGGAAAATCAGATATTTGGCCACTGGCAGCCCTTGAAAATCATGGATTATGAGAGCTACGAAAATCCCCAAAGGAGGGAAAAGACCTAGGCAAAATAATGGATAACTAGCATATGCGAGGAGGCAGGACGCTGCCAAGTATGCTGGGGAAAGGATTCTTGAACTCTCTTGTTGTTATGAGCACTCCGGATTGAGTGTGAGGCAAGAGGAGTTTTGTTGGAGCCAAATTGTCTTGTTGTTATGAGCACTGTTGAGTAAGTGTGAGGCAAGAGGATGACTGTTGGAATTGAAGGACATTGCTGAAGAAAAGTTTTCAAGTTTTCTCTCATGGATTCATGGTTAGGCTAGGGGGTGAATCAAGCAAGTAGATCTAGCTGCCCTACTCTACGGTTGGGAGGAACGTGGTTGTTCCCTTTGTCTTCTCGTGGATTGGATTCAGTTATGTTGATCTATCCCTTTTTATTATGAATGACTATATTCCATCCAATGTCATGTATCCTTTAAATCATAACCGGAATAGTTTCCATTCTCTAATTGAATGATTTAATATCTGATGCATTATATTCGTTTAAATAGGAAATCTAATGATTCCCTTTCTTTGTTCGAATGTTTTTACCTGATTTTAGGTATCTATTAAATCTGAATTGGAAGTACGAGGCAACTTTATTTTATACAAATTGAGTTATGAGAGCCGATCGAGCTACAGGATAGATTTAACCTGTAGTAGAAATGTTAGGACACTTTGTATGCTAGAAGAAAACTAATCTATATGGGTTTAGGTTTATTTCTGTGACTGATGTATTAAATAGATCTAAATCAGAGCAAATTAGTATTGAATAAAATTAATAAAATCAAGCCCCAAAATCTCGAAGTGTTGGTCCCGTCTTCACCTTTCGGACATTGATGCGTGTTAGTACTCGATAGTTGTAATCAATGGAATCCATTTGACCATTGTTCCTCACAAAACTACAAGAGTGTGGTAGGAATTATTATTATAAGAACAACTCTAATTCTGTGGTGAATGGAATTGGTGGAAAACAATAGGAGATCTTCATCCGGGATAGAGATTGGAAATGCAAGTCTTTGTGCACAGGGTATGAAAAACACAAAAAATTATTGCGAGAAAGTATTTAAGCCAGAATCGAGATGAAACTATTCCTATGACAGCAAATCGTTCGATATGTATTTAAATAAAGTTGTAGCTATATGCACACTTATAGGTGGGATTATGTACAATTGTTAATGGAGTTTTGTTTCGAAGGAACTAAATTGGTATAATGACTTCATTATGAACATAAAATAAATCTTGCCTTCTCTTAAGTTCTGAGATTAAACGAAGTTGAATTATGTCATAGAAAAAAAAAATTATGGTAATTTTGAGGTACATTACATATGGTATCAGAGCAAAAGTTACAACACTGGGCCTCAATAGGGCCACATTAATTGCTTAGTGTATATATTCCGATCTATGAGAAAAAATAATAAATCTTGTGGATTGCAAACAAAAATATTTTTCTGTTTTGTGTTGAATAATGGCAGCTCAAGAAGGTGCACAAATCAAGGTGGAAGAGAATCTACAACAAGGACCTCCTGGAGATCCAAGACAGAGCAATGATGGAAGCTCACCCACAGAGGTGTTGGAAACAATGAGAAACATCATAGTTGAACTACAGGTTTTCAAGGCCGACAATGAAAAACTAAAGAAGGCATGACTGGAACAACAAGAGATAAATGAAGTCCTACTGCATATTATAGTAACCAAGAAAAGCCCAAAAGATGATAACCCTAAGGAAGAGGTCAGCAAAAGGGCCTCCAAGAATTCTGGTGCGAAAACGGAAAAAGGAGACAGTTCATCTAAAGGGACACCTTTAGCCGAAGAAAAAACCATACCAGACAAAAAAAGAAAACAAACAGACCACCTTGAAGGAGAATTTAAAAAGATTAAACCAACTAATTTTGACAGAGAATCCAAGATAGGAGAAGAATTCGAGGTGTGGTTCTTGGACATCAAGAAATACTTCCAAATCTACAACTATTCCAGCAACATGAAGGTCAGAATGGCCATCTACAATCCGAAGGGGAAGGCCAACATTTGGTGGCAGGACCTAAAACTTTCCAAGGGCCTAAAGGAGAAACAATTGGAATGGTTCAACTTTAAGAAGTCTTTTAAGAAACAATACCTTTCTGAAAGCTATTATGAAAGGAATATGAAAGAATTCTATGAGTTACGACTCAAACAAATGACGATGGAGGACCTTATAAATAAATTTATGGAACTACTAAGGTTTTTACCATACATCCGAGAGGATAAGGTAAAAATCCAATGATTCTTAAGCTGTTTACCACAGTCCTACAGGGACAAAATTGAGTTTGACAACCCCAAATCCTTGAGTGAGTCATTCAGGAAGGCAGGAATGTGCTATGACCAGTATAAACAACGGGTAGAGTTTCCCAAGACTTGGAAGGATAAGAGACAATATGGAACACACTAGTGGAAGAAAGGATACCAGCCAATTCCTTATCGAAATGCAACAAAAATTTTCCCAAGGAAGGATTTTCACTCCAATCACTCGAATATGCAAGGTAGTCGTAAACCTTTGAACCTTGGAATGAAAAGGTTTGGGGACAACCCCCACGAGCCATTAAAGTGTTGGGAGTGTGGAGAGACTCATCTAAGGAGGAATTTTCCACATTTAATTGCAGAAAACAGAACTGGTGTTCACAATTTGAAGGAAGCCTCGATAATAGGTGACATGGGTAGAAGTCTGCATCGGATAAATCTAGCCATAGATGGTCGACAAGCTGACCACCAGTCCTCAGTGGTAGAAGTCGAAGGTAAAATCCATGACATTTGAATTTCTATTTTAATTGACCCTGGAGCTACATTAAGTTATATTACTCCCGATATAGTAGAGTCGAATAAACTTAAGAAACAAAAGCATGAAAAGTCTTGGATTCTACAACTAGCAACAGGTACTAAGAGAAAAGTAGTTAAATTTATTTCTGATCTTGAGTTCAACTTAGATGGTCAAAAGATAAGGACCAATCTGAACGTCCTACCACTAGGATCTTATGATATGATTATTGGGATGGATTGGTTGGAACAACACAAAGCAGTACTAGACTTTTATACAAAGATACTTAGCTATAAAGATAATTGTGGCATTATTAGAACATCCCAAGGCATTCCAAAACCTGTGTCAATCAGACAAGTATCAGCGATGCAATTCAAGAAATGTATTAGAAAGGGATGCCAAATTTATGCCATCCAAGTAACAAATCTATTAGAAAAAGAAGATAAGCCCAAGTTAGAAGACTTTGTTGTCCTACGTGAATTCAGAGACATGTTTGTTGATGAGATACCAGAATTGCCTCCTAGGAGAGAGATAGATTTCTCAATAGACTTACTACTCGTATCATCCCCTATCTCAAAGGAACCCTACCAAATGAGTCTACCTGAACTGACATAATTAAAAATACAATTACAAGAATTGTTGGATAAAGAATATATCAGACCAAGTGTCTCGCCTTGGGGAGCACCAGTCCTCTTTGTGAAAAATAAAGATGGTAATCTAAGACTGTGTATCGATTATAGGAAACTGAACAAAGTGACCATTAAGAACAAATACCCCTTACCCCGGATAAATGATCTATTCGATCAAGTTGGTGGGGCCAAGATCTTCTCAAAATTGGATTTACGATCTAGATATCATCAAGTTAGGATAAAAGGCCAAGACATAAACAAAACAACTTTTCAAACAAGATACAGACACTACGAGTTTGTAGTTATACCTTTTGGACTCACTAATGCACCAACCACATTTAGGTTCTTAATGAATAACATTTTTATCCAGTACTTAGATAAGTTTGTAGTAGTATTTATTGACGATATTCTGGTCTATTCTAAAACAGAGGAGGAACATGATGAACACTTATGAATAGTTCTGCAAACACTATGGAAACACAAGCTATACACAAAATTCGACAAATGTGACTTCCATAAAAAATAAATACAATATTTAGGACATGTCATATCCTTGGAAGGTATTGTCGTAGACCCGGAAAAGATAAAATCCATTATGGAATGGCCAGTGCCTAAAGATGTGGCAGATATCCGGTCATTCATGGGAATCGCTGGATATTATCGCAGATTTATAAAAGGGTTCTCCAAGATAGCCTACCCTATCACGTCACTCTAAAATAAAGGGACCAATTTTAATTGGTTGCAAAAGTGTCAAGACAATTTTGACAAGCTAAAAGAATTAATGACATCAGCGCCCATCTTGAAGGTGGCAGACCCAGATAAAGACTTCACAGTATGCGTTGATGCAAGTAAAGAGGGGCTAGGCGATGTTGTAACTCAGGAAGGGCACGTGATTTGTTATGAATCCAAAAAATTAAAGGAACACGAGCGAAATTATGTCAATCATGACTTAGAATTGGCAACAATAATACATGCCTTAAAAATGTGGTGACATTATATCATGGGAAGAAAATTATTACTATTGACAGATAATAGAGAAGTGAAATATTTGTTTAACCAACCAGACCTTAATGCAAGACAAGAAAGGTGGCTAGCCTTCTTAAGCGAATTTAACTTTGAAGTCACACATATCAAGGGTAAGGAAAATAAAGTAGCAGATGCTTTAAGCTGCAGAATCCATGGGTTATTTGAGATACATTTTAGCAGAGCAGAAAGTGATCTAGAACAAAGAATAAGAACGACAAATGTTAATGACAAAAATTACACTAAGATGATGGCAGAATTGCAAGACAGTGTCACAAACTTAGATGAACCAGATATAAGTATCGACAAGGAGGGACTATTAAGATTTAAAAACAGACTTTACATATCAGATTCAGTAGAGCTAAAATTAATTATTTTAGATGAAGTGCATAAGAAACCATACTCTGGCCATCCAGGTTACTAGAAAGTCATAACAACACTCATAAAACTATTTTACTGGCCTAATATGAAGGGCGAAACAATAGAGTACTTGGCTAGGTGCCAAGATTGCCAGTAGGTTAAGGCTAAACAACAACATCCAGCCGGCCTATTAAATCCATTACTAGTACCAGAATGGAAATGGGAGACCATCTCACTAGACTTTATCACAGGTTTGCCAAAAACTCAAAAACAGAATGATTATATCATGGTTGTAATCGATAAACTCAGTAAGTCTACACATTTTATTCCTGTAAAGTCTACTTTTAAAGCTATTAACATTGCTAAAATATTCATGAAAGAAATTTTTAAACTGCATGGTATTTCTAAAATGGTGATTTCAAATAGAGATGTAAAATTCACATCCTCTTTTTGGAAGGAATTGTTTGGAGGGATAAATACTAACCTAAACTTCAACACGAGTTATCATCAACAAACGGATGGACAGACCGAAAGGACAAATAAACTCATAGAAGATATGTTCCGCATGTATGTAAGAACAAAACCAAACAAGTGGTAAGACTACCTACACTTGGTAGAATTTGCATATAACAATGGGTACCAAACTTCGGCTAAGTTGATCCCTTTTGAAATATTGTACAACAGAAAGTGTACAACTTTGATTAGCCGAGATAACCCAGCTGACAGACTCATGTTTGGACCAGATATGCTCCAATAAATTGAGAACATGGTAAGAAAAGTACAACAAAACTTGAAAGAAGCACGGGATAGACAGAAGAGCTATGCAGATCAGAAAAGAAGACACGGGGAATTTCAAGTGGGATACCATGTTTACTTGAAATTCAAAGCCCAGAAAATATCGCTGAAGTTAGGAAACTATGTCAGGTTGGCACCCAAGTTTTGTGGGCCCTTCGAGATACTAACTCGAATTGGACCCATAGCATATCAGCTTGCACTTACAGCTAATCTAAGAATTCATAATGTATTTCATGTTTCTTTGTTGAAAAAGTATAGTCATGACCCTACTCATATGATTGATTGGAACTTGGTACAAGTGGATCTTGAGGGAAATTTCCAGTTGGAACCCCTACGCATTCTGGACTGGAGAGAAATAACACTTCAGAACAGAGTCATCGCTTAGGTAAAGGTGCAATGGAAGCACTTTAGTCCTGAGAAGGCCACTTGGGAATTGGAGAGAAATTTGTGGAAATCTCATCCAATCCTATTTCAGGAAAGGAACAAACACTGAGGATAGTTTTTTACTGAAGGGGGAAAGGATGTGACATCCCTCAAAAATAAATATTTTTATTTTTGTGTGCTAGAAATTTATTTCCGTTTTTGGCAAATTCGAATCTGGAAAATTTTTGCCATTTATGGAAATTCCGATTTTCAAATTTAATAATTGTATTTAATTATTGTGACTATTGGGTAGATAACTATTTGGACCCAACTAAATATTTGACTATGACACTTGTATCACAAAAAAATATTTATATTAACTGTAGGAGGACAAATGGAACAACCATGTTAAAATCAGTTGACCATGACTCCATGAGTGGGGAACATGTTGGAACTGCCTCTAGGCTGATTATGAGAAGTGGAAAATCCCCAAAGGAGGGAAAAGGCCTAGGCAAAATGATGGATAAATAACATATGTGAGGAGGAAAGATGCTACCACGTATTTTGAGGAAAGGATTCCTGAACTCTCTTGTTGTTATGAGCATTGTTGAGTAAGTGTGAGGCAAGAGGATGACTGTTGGAATTGAAGGACATTGTTGAAGAGAAGTTTTCAAGTTCTCCCTCATGGATTCATGGTCAGGCTAGGGGGTGAATCAGGCAAGTAGATCTGGTTGCCCTATTCTACGGTTGGGAGGAACATGGCTATTACATTTGTCTTCCCACAGATTGCATTCGGTTATGTTGATCTATCCCTTTTTATTCTGAATGACTATATTTCGTCCAATGTCATGTATCCTTTAAATCAAAACTGGAATAGTTTCCATTCTCTGTTTGAATGATTTAATATATGATGCATTATATTAGTTTAAATAGGAAATGTAATGATTCCCTTTCTCTGTTTGAATGTTTTTACCCGATGTTAGGTATCTGTTAAATCTGAACTGGAAGTACCAGTCAACTTTATTTTATGCAAATTGAGTTATGAGAGCCGATCTAGCTACAGGATAGATTTAACCTATAGCAGAAATGTTAGGAAACTCTGTATGCTAGAAGAAAACTAATCTATATGGGTTTAGGTTTATTTCTGTGACTAATGTATTAAATAGATCTAAATCGAAGCAAATCGGGATTGAAAAATTGTGTCGAAGGGAAATGGGTATATTTTCCGCTAGAATTAATTTTTCTGAGCAATCTTGAAATCCCTTTTGTTTTTTTTTTGTTTTTTTGGATGCTGAATAATATTGAGAATCGACACCTTTCAAAGGTTTTTGTTTTCTGGTTTCCTTTCAAAATGGGATACCCTTTTCCTTAGTTAAGATCCATGATGAATTTAGAGATTTTCCCTCACAGAAACCTTTATCCTTTTGTATCCTTCAGAGCATGTAAATTTCTTAAGTCCTTATGCTTTTGGAATTCAGGGAGTGTCATATGCTGAGGTTTGATATTTGCAACCACGTAACCCCGAAATCCGAAATCCTGAAATCCCGAAATGTAAGCCCCTTTTTCTTTACCTTTTCGAAAGTTCAGGAAATGTTTTGTGCTGTTGTTGACATTTGAAACCCCGAATTCCGAAATCCCAAAAATATGGGTCCCACCTTTACCTTTTCGGAACATCGGGGAATGTTTGGTGTTGTTGTTAACATTTGAAACCCCGAATTCCAAAATCCCAAAAATATGGGTCCCACCTTTACCTTTTTGAAACTTTGGAGAATGTTTGGTGTTGTTGTTAACATTTGAAACCCCAAAACCTCGAATTCCAAAATCCTAAAAATACAGGTCCCACCTTTACCTTTTCGAAACTTTGGGAAATGTTTTGTGTTGTTGTTGACATTTGAAACCCCAAAACCTCGAATTCTGAAATCCTGAAAATATGGGTCCCACCTTTACTTTTTCGGAACTTCGGGGAATGTTTGGTGTTGTTGTTAACATTTGAAACCCCAAAACCCTGAATTCTGAAATCTCGAAAATACGGGTCCCACCTTTACCTTTTCGAACCTTCGGGAAATGTTTTGTGATGTTGTTGACATTTGAAACCCCGAAACCCTCAATTCCAAAATCCTGAAAATACGGGTCCCACCTTTACCTTTTCGGAACTTCGAGAAATGTTTTGTGTTGTTGTTTGGCAATTAAAAACTTTCCTCTTTTTCCATTTTTCAGAATTCGTAAGTTCTCGTGTGTTGATGTTTGACCTTGGAAGTCGTGATTTCCTGAAACCCAAAATCCTGAAATACAGGTCTCGCCTTTCTTTTTTTTCGCATATCGGGAATTTGTTTGTTATGTTGATGATTGGACCAAGGACTCGCCAAGTTTTGCACCCCAAAATTATGAAACGCAGGTCACACCCTTCCTTCCTTTCGCATTTCATAGGTTTGTGTTGTATTGGTGTTTGAGGCACTTGTGATTATGAAGTCCTGAACCTCGAAAACCTGAAGTGTGGGCCCCACTTTCCTTTCTTTTCAAAAGTTTGTTTGTGTTGGTTTGGGCGCTTGTAATCCCAAAGGTTCAAGCCCCGAAATCCCGAAGTGCTGGTCCCTTTTTCACCTTTCAGAAGTTGTTGTGTGTTAGTACTTGAGAAGTGTAATCTCTAGAATCTGTTTGACTGTTTTTCCTCAAAAAACTACAAGAGTGTGGTAGGAATTATTATTATAAGAACAACTCTAATTCTATGGTGAATGGAATTGGTGGAAAACATTGGGAGATCTTCATCCGGGATAGAGGTTGGAAATGCAAGTCTCTATGCATAGGGTATCAAAAAAATAGAAAATTATTGTGAGAAAGTGTTTCAGCCAGAATCAAGATGAAACTATGCCGATGACATCAAATCGTTCTATATGTATTTAAAGAAAGTTGTAGATATATGCACACTTATAGGTGGGATTATGTACAGTTGTTAATGGAGTTTTGTTTCGAAGGAAATAAACTAGTATAATGATGTCATTATGAGCAGAAAATAAATCTTGCCTTTTCTTAAGTTCTGAGCTTAAACGAAGTTGAATTATGTCATAGAAAAATAAAATTTGTGGTAATTTTGAGGTACATTACACCTTGCTTCTATTATCCAATCGGGTTGGATGATCGACATAGCACAGAGAAAGGCCTCAACATCTTCATCCTTTCTTGAGAGTGCATCTACCACAACATTTTGCCTCCCCTTTTTATAGACGATTTCAAAATCATAACGCAATATCTTGGTTACCTATTTTTGTTGTTCTTCTGAAGATAGTCTTTGTTCCAAGAAGTATTTAAGACTATCATGATCTGTTTTGACCTTGAAGTTCCTACCTATTAGGTAAGGACACCATTTCTTCAATGCATGTAGTATCGCCATCATTTACTTCTCATAAATGGGTTTGTATAAGTCCTTTCCCTTGAGTGGTCGACTTTCAAAATCCAGGGGCCTTCCTTCTTGCATTAGAACAACACCAATTCCATTTCCCGAGGCATCACATTCCACAATAAAGGTTTTTGTGAAGTCTGGAGTGGTCAATATAGGAGCTTTACACATCACCTCTTTAAGTTGTTCAAAATATTTAGTTTCATCTAGAGTCCATGAAAATTCACCCTTCTTAGTTAGTGTCGTTAAAGGTGCTGCTATTCTTCCATAGTTCTGAACAAACTTGTGGTAGTAACCTATCCAAACCCAAAAATTCTCTAATATTCTTTAATGTTTTGGGAATCGGCGAGTCCATCATGGACTTAATCTTGTTAGGGTCTACCTTGACACCTTCATGAGATACAATATGACCCAAATACTCTACCTCCTTTACTCCAAAAAAACATTTGGATGGTTTGCATATAGTTGTTTCTCCTTTAGTAGTTGTACCACCTTGTCAACATGTTGCACATGATTCTCCCAAGACCTGCTATAGATTAATATATCATCAAAAAATACTAACACAAATTTTCAAAGGAAGGGCTTGAAAATGGAATTCATCAACCCTTGGAATGTGGAAGGTGCATTTGTAAGGCCAAAAGG
>JZKD02S0471017.1:0-17276 GCA_000966675.3 Picea glauca
GCACACACACACACACACACACACACACACACACACACACACACACACACACATGCCACAAGTCACAGGGTGAGTCTCAATTTTACAAACTACAATTGTGGTTGGAAGTTGAGCTACCCTCCATCTCGATATTCCAGGGAAGAGAGGGTACCCCATGAGGTTTTCGTTGGAAATGTGTGTGTGTGTGTGTGTGTAGTATCCTCGAGGGTTAGATTAAACAATTGAATCATCTTCCCAAGTCATGTTGTAGATGGGGAGGCTCAAATGGTTAAACCATCTACCCAAAGCATGTTATAAATGGAGAGGATATAGGTCACAATTTCAAATCATGTTGAGTCCCTTGGATTTTTTTCAAAGTTTTCCTTGGAATATGTGTGTGTGCATGTATGTGGTTTCATAAAATATCATTGCTTTTTAGGGATTTTAGTAGTTTTAATTTTTTTTTCCAAATGTGTGATGGTCAAATCTCCTCTCCATGAAACCAGCGTGTGAGCATATGTTAAACACATCTTATTTGGCTCGATGTCATAGGAAATAGGATAAATATGGGTATCTATGAAGGAAATCCATGCATTTAGTTAATAGAAAATTCATGCAAGTCATACATATAATCAATAGAAAATGCATAGGCAAAAGAGAATCATATAGGTGTGGAAGTCATTGTAGATAGATTTAGTGCATGACAATAAAGTAGTGAGTCTAATCATTGGATTGTATATCAGATGGTTGTGTTGAGATAAAAGGGGTTATGATGAGTGTTATACAAATAAGGTAAAACCACTTTATATTTGGGTCATTGTTATGACAAAGCGAAGGCAACTTGTAAGCACATTATGAGCAAGTGGGATTGTTTATGTTGTGACAGGTGATTCCTTGATTCTTGACTATGTGTGTGAACTTCAATATAAATTTCATGGATGTCCAATCATTTTTTTCTTTGTAAAGTTAGATAATTTTAATTTTAAAGTATTTAAAAAGAGTTTACAAAAAGGCCACAATGTGGCTAGCCCTCAAAAGGGTTTTCCTCACAGTGGTTAAAATATGGACATCTTTCTAGTGCCATGTCTCTCCCCCATGTGAAATTGTTTTTGAACTATGAAAGGAAAAACAAAACCCTATTTCCAGAAATAAATAGAGGCTCTTAGGGTCTAGAACATAGTAATAACCTTTATTTGGAAAAAATCCAAACAAAAAGACATAGGAGTTATTTTTAGGAATCAGAGTCCACATCAATTAGTCTAGGAGGAGTGGTCAATTACCACTGAGATTGAGATGCTTCCTTTGATGATGTTTCCTAAACATTGATTTCTTCCTTCTCCTATACTACCCTCCTTGCCTCTAATTCTACCTCCCATGCTTTTATTTCTTCTCTAGTTTATTTCATGTTACCCCCGCACTTCTAGATGTAACTAAAGGATATTTTTTTCTCAGTTATCCCCATTACAGAAAACAATTTCGATTATGACACTCTAGATCCTCCACAAGAAGTTACCCATAGATGTCTTTCATTACACGCTTAGCTCACTCACATCAAATGACATGGTGCATGACACATTGAGGTGCGTTGTTCTGATACTTCATATTGAGTGATAATGTCAATGTTTTGGGCATGAAAATAGTGATCATGGGTTGAATTGGATTATGAATTATGATGCTTTGAGTTCAAACTTTTTTTCTTTTTTCACCTTGGTGGTCATCATCATATCCTAGTCAAGTGTTGCCACTCTTTGGAAAATTTGTATTATTGGGGAGCCTTAATAGAGGTAATGTGTCCATATCCTAGTCCATACATAACACGTTTGTTGATCCTAAAATATGTTAAGTCATAAATCTCTTTCTTGTATATCATGCTTCTACACTTCAAAAAATTTCCACTTTATGTTGGGTTCATGAGTCTTGCTATAACTTATGCTTTCCCCAAAGTGCATCATTGTGTTCAGCCATAACCAAAATGCACAAATACTTAGAGTATTTTTTAATTATTTTTCGTACGTTCCTCCCTTCCGTCGTCATCAAAAAGTATTTCAATATTCCACCACCTTCATTTTGTATCACACTTAGAATATTTTTCTATTTTTCACTGCAAGTTGAGTTACTCATTCACCTCATGTCCAAACCTCTTCCCATATGCTTCACGATACTTAGCTTTTTCTTGATACTTCACCCCTCTCTCGATACTTCAACACTTATCCATTTTATCCTTTTACCATGGAATCGAAGATCATATCACAAGTCTTGAAAAAACTTCTTTTCTTTCTTGTTGTTTGTTCGTCCACTTTGTGAAACTTAGTCATATTTTGAGATTTTATTGTAGGGTCATGGTGTCGGACTTACTCCACTTTCTTTTGTTTCATATCCAAATCTCTTCTGCTCTGTAGTGAATCCTCAGTCATGTTGTCACATTCCCCGAGTAATATTAAATGAAAAATCTTATGGAAGTAACAAGTGGTTAAATATGAAAGGTTTGTTGTTAATGTCGATTTTCTCAAGACCATTCTCAAAAAATTCAAATTAAATTTGCCTTAATCATTCTTTCCAAAAAATAGCTTCAAGGTTTATTATGTAAAAATAATTTCTTTGCTATTAGCATCCAGAAAGACTATATATAATTCTCCAAGTCTTTAAGCAAAATGGCCAAAAGGAAAGAAAGATTTTGTGGAGATACTTTAAATACATTCACACAGGAAAATCCAAAATATCATTGGTCTAGAGCTTACAAATACTATTATACATTGTTGCCTCAAAAAAGAAGTGCTAATGATATTTGGATATCTGGAATTGTTAAGACAAGGTGTGTTCCGAAAGTTTCCAGTGCTACAGAGTTGGTTGTATGGTGTATAGACAAGTGCAAGAAGAATCAGAGAATCATTCAATTGTAGGGACAACCTCCAATTTCTCTAGCACCATCAACTTTAAAGAAGATTCTCAAGTAACCAGAGTCGACATTGACATTCAAATTCGATGAAGCTAAAGAGTTCTGAAAGACTAGAAATGGTGGTTGGGACCTATTGCCACAATATCTGGAAGACCCAGTGACAATGCCAAAGGATCTATCGAATATACAATACATTTAGTTAAGAAATCCATATCAATAAATGGCATGGCTTCTAGCTAGGGTTCTTGGACAAGAATCAACTGCTACAATTCCTCGTCTAACTATTTATATTTTTTATTTTTCTATCAAAGAGAAAGCGGTTTTCGACTGATCGAAAATTATCACTTCTGAAATATAATTCGAATTATCAATTTTTAGGAAGAACAAGAAATTCTATATGTTTGCATATTTAATCTTTGTCATTGCATATTGTCATGTATTCAAAGGATTGTGTTTAGTAAAACAATTCAACTGTAAGATAGACCCATCTCACACATGGTACCCTACTTTGTGGAAGAAGAAGGCAATGTACCATTTTTATGAAGTTTATGATGCATTCGATTCTTCTTTCAAGAAGCTCATGTTTGGAAATGGTACTTCAAGACTATCATTGAATGCGGCAACCTTTTTAGATAAAAGGGGAAGTTTTGAGGCAATGGAAAATTGCAGTGTCATTAGAGTTTACTGCTCTTGAGAAGCCCCAATTTATCTTCCATGTTATGTTTGAGACAAAATATTTGTAATAGAAGTTTGCAAACAGTACAATTTTTGGGCACACTTATTTTATGAAAGAAAGAAAAAGCATTTCATTTTCTTGCCATGGAGAATCGACGAAATTACACTAAAAAATGCTTCAAAATTGATGAGTATGCAATCCAATTTGACTAGTACACTTTAAAGTTGGAAAATCAAGTAAACGGGTTTGACCCTAATCAATATGTCATGAATCGCATGACCTCTGTTGGTTTTATTATATCATATGCAAATATTTATTTATTTGGAGAAGAAGAAGATGATGGCAACAACCCTGAAGCAGTTCTAGTTGGAGATCTTGAAACTGTCGTTACCACTAATGAAACACATCAACAACATAGAAGGGTTGTAAATGAAAGAAGCACGAGGTCTCAAAATATTTCTCAAAGAAGCAGCACACCCAAATAGAACCCTCAAATTGTAACCCAAGAACAAAATAAATTTGTAACTAAAATTTTTGGTGATGGAGATGTCAGTGGATGAAATGGAAGCTAATAATGTTATGCTCAAATAAAGGGTTAAAGAATTGGAGTATTCTTTAATGCCACCCCCTATATTTACAAGTTTGATTATTAATATTCAACCTGCGAAAAGCTCTGACAGAACACCAAAGTCAAGCTCAAAGTTAAAGGGAACATCAAGTTTTCTTGTTGCGGTTAGATATTATGCTGGGAAAAACATAAAGAAGAGAATGTCTCTCATTCTATAGGCATGGGATTTGATAAGTAGCTTCATTTCTTTGGGTTCTAGGATTACTAATCTAAAATAATACCTCCAAGTCAACCTCGAAAATGACGAGGATTTTTATAAGGATGTTGTCATTACATTTGTTTTGAAAGTTTCTGGAATGAGTGAACTAAAAAGGAAAAAAATATATTTACCATCCCCTACTCGCATAAAGCAATTGAAAACTTGTTGGCTCAAGGGAATAAAAGTTTTAAAAGAAATATTGGCTAATGTTGACACTATTTGTGTCAAAAAAGGGGAATTGTATTTTAAGTTGATTGAGTTAGATTTTTCAGGAACTACTGGGGAAGTCCAACATCCAAAACTAATTTTAAATTCTATGCTTATGACGAGGGAACAACTTGAATAACCCTTAGAGATATTGAAAGGTGTATCAACGAAAAAATTTAATAGTATGATCGAGTACACGGAACATGAAGTCAAAAGTTGGCTTGTATTTTATGTTAATAAAAACAAAGATATTGAGGACACGCTTCACCAACTTTCAATTGACTTAAGAGAATTAGAAGGTACATTATTTGATATCAAATTCAAGCAAGAAATAATTGTTGCACCCATGAGAGAGTACATTGAAAATTAGTTAAAGCAATATTTAATCAAGATAACTGAAGAAGATCAGGTAGAGGCAGTTGGTACTGGTCATGAATCTGCAACCAAAGACAATATAAAAGGAACATCGTAAATTATTTAAATAGAAGAGAAAGATTCCATCATAGTGATTAAATTGATCACATCCTTCTCAATTATTTTCTCTTCTCGTCTAGAAGTCATTCGGTTGTGCTTATATGTCATAAGAAAAACAAAATTGATTGTTGATCGCTTCTCTTTGAGTTTCTTTCAGGTCCAACCATGTTTTGTTCTTTCATTTATGGTCCATGGTATCCCAATCCCAGTCCAATTATAGATGAATTCATTTTATTTTTAAGATTATTAAAGACTATATTTATTTTTTGAAAAAATCCCAAAGAACTATTTTGGGGATAAACTTTAATGATATCTTTGAACTCTAAGTTTTGAGCACAAGATATTTAAAGTGTTCCTATCATATTCTATCTTGTTTTGAAAGAAAAAACTTTTTTAAATTTCTCTCATTTGTGGGCCTATATCTTTCTTTCCTTGAATGTGATAAAAAATTATGAGTAATGTGATGGATGTGAGAGTTATTTTGTTTTTCATGTAACTATTATTTATTTATGTACAATATTTTCTGCAAATATTATATTTTTATGAGTGAAGATTTATGGTCCTCTTCTCAGGAATTATTTGGTGTATGTATATTATTTTCAATCAACAATATTTTTATATTTTTATTGAGTGACAAAGATTGGGGTTTGCTATTTAGTATTCTCCCATTTTCATATTACAGTTCTAAGATATTCAAGATTTATCTTTAAGAAAATGCAGAGTACCACCTCTATAAAAACACATGGGGGGTATTTATATCCTCTTGAGGTTGTTTTTTGGACCTTAACGGATCTTAGCATCAACAACACTCCATATATCCTCTCTTTGTTATCTTATCTTTTGGGTTGGTTGTCATATGCCACCTATAAAGGTTTATGCCCCATAATCCTCATGAGAAGGAACTGGAATGCTTGAGGTTGATGTAGCATGATATTAAAAAAATGATATAGAAATATCAAATGCTATAATTCAAATTCCAAATCAGAGAAATAAGAAGGAAAATTTTAAAAACCCAGAAAAAAATTGAAAAATGAGTTCTACCCCCTCGCTAAGAGGCCATCACCCCAAGTCCTATACAATGAATGCATACCTAACAAAAGGAGTTAGCAAATGAAAATCAAAAGCCAAAAAATGTTGAATCAATAATGAAAAAGGAAAATAGGGGATTGGAAAGACACATTGCCAAAGAAAGGGTAACTCATTTCCCAAGCGCTCTGTCACACAAAGGCGCTTATGAGGATGACTATCATACACAACATTTCATGACTATGCCACCACCCATGAATTAAACCCCAAACCATACCATATTCCATTTCACATGCTCCTTGATGGGTTTCTTGGGACATACTTCTTATCTTGGGTACTGACACACCTAAACTTGGCAAGTTGCATAACTTTGTAATCTAATGTGAGGTTTGAAGAGGATACTTAATGTGATCTATCCAGTGACTTTTGAATTGACATGACTCATTTTATATGTTGTATTTGACTTGTNCTTTTTTCACCTTGGTGGTCATCATCATATCCTAGTCAAGTGTTGCCACTCTTTGGAAAATTTGTATTATTGGGGAGCCTTAATAGAGGTAATGTGTCCATATCCTAGTCCATACATAACACGTTTGTTGATCCTAAAATATGTTAAGTCATAAATCTCTTTCTTGTATATCATGCTTCTACACTTCAAAAAATTTCCACTTTATGTTGGGTTCATGAGTCTTGCTATAACTTATGCTTTCCCCAAAGTGCATCATTGTGTTCAGCCATAACCAAAATGCACAAATACTTAGAGTATTTTTTAATTATTTTTCGTACGTTCCTCCCTTCCGTCGTCATCAAAAAGTATTTCAATATTCCACCACCTTCATTTTGTATCACACTTAGAATATTTTTCTATTTTTCACTGCAAGTTGAGTTACTCATTCACCTCATGTCCAAACCTCTTCCCATATGCTTCACGATACTTAGCTTTTTCTTGATACTTCACCCCTCTCTCGATACTTCAACACTTATCCATTTTATCCTTTTACCATGGAATCGAAGATCATATCACAAGTCTTGAAAAAACTTCTTTTCTTTCTTGTTGTTTGTTCGTCCACTTTGTGAAACTTAGTCATATTTTGAGATTTTATTGTAGGGTCATGGTGTCGGACTTACTCCACTTTCTTTTGTTTCATATCCAAATCTCTTCTGCTCTGTAGTGAATCCTCAGTCATGTTGTCACATTCCCCGAGTAATATTAAATGAAAAATCTTATGGAAGTAACAAGTGGTTAAATATGAAAGGTTTGTTGTTAATGTCGATTTTCTCAAGACCATTCTCAAAAAATTCAAATTAAATTTGCCTTAATCATTCTTTCCAAAAAATAGCTTCAAGGTTTATTATGTAAAAATAATTTCTTTGCTATTAGCATCCAGAAAGACTATATATAATTCTCCAAGTCTTTAAGCAAAATGGCCAAAAGGAAAGAAAGATTTTGTGGAGATACTTTAAATACATTCACACAGGAAAATCCAAAATATCATTGGTCTAGAGCTTACAAATACTATTATACATTGTTGCCTCAAAAAAGAAGTGCTAATGATATTTGGATATCTGGAATTGTTAAGACAAGGTGTGTTCCGAAAGTTTCCAGTGCTACAGAGTTGGTTGTATGGTGTATAGACAAGTGCAAGAAGAATCAGAGAATCATTCAATTGTAGGGACAACCTCCAATTTCTCTAGCACCATCAACTTTAAAGAAGATTCTCAAGTAACCAGAGTCGACATTGACATTCAAATTCGATGAAGCTAAAGAGTTCTGAAAGACTAGAAATGGTGGTTGGGACCTATTGCCACAATATCTGGAAGACCCAGTGACAATGCCAAAGGATCTATCGAATATACAATACATTTAGTTAAGAAATCCATATCAATAAATGGCATGGCTTCTAGCTAGGGTTCTTGGACAAGAATCAACTGCTACAATTCCTCGTCTAACTATTTATATTTTTTATTTTTCTATCAAAGAGAAAGCGGTTTTCGACTGATCGAAAATTATCACTTCTGAAATATAATTCGAATTATCAATTTTTAGGAAGAACAAGAAATTCTATATGTTTGCATATTTAATCTTTGTCATTGCATATTGTCATGTATTCAAAGGATTGTGTTTAGTAAAACAATTCAACTGTAAGATAGACCCATCTCACACATGGTACCCTACTTTGTGGAAGAAGAAGGCAATGTACCATTTTTATGAAGTTTATGATGCATTCGATTCTTCTTTCAAGAAGCTCATGTTTGGAAATGGTACTTCAAGACTATCATTGAATGCGGCAACCTTTTTAGATAAAAGGGGAAGTTTTGAGGCAATGGAAAATTGCAGTGTCATTAGAGTTTACTGCTCTTGAGAAGCCCCAATTTATCTTCCATGTTATGTTTGAGACAAAATATTTGTAATAGAAGTTTGCAAACAGTACAATTTTTGGGCACACTTATTTTATGAAAGAAAGAAAAAGCATTTCATTTTCTTGCCATGGAGAATCGACGAAATTACACTAAAAAATGCTTCAAAATTGATGAGTATGCAATCCAATTTGACTAGTACACTTTAAAGTTGGAAAATCAAGTAAACGGGTTTGACCCTAATCAATATGTCATGAATCGCATGACCTCTGTTGGTTTTATTATATCATATGCAAATATTTATTTATTTGGAGAAGAAGAAGATGATGGCAACAACCCTGAAGCAGTTCTAGTTGGAGATCTTGAAACTGTCGTTACCACTAATGAAACACATCAACAACATAGAAGGGTTGTAAATGAAAGAAGCACGAGGTCTCAAAATATTTCTCAAAGAAGCAGCACACCCAAATAGAACCCTCAAATTGTAACCCAAGAACAAAATAAATTTGTAACTAAAATTTTTGGTGATGGAGATGTCAGTGGATGAAATGGAAGCTAATAATGTTATGCTCAAATAAAGGGTTAAAGAATTGGAGTATTCTTTAATGCCACCCCCTATATTTACAAGTTTGATTATTAATATTCAACCTGCGAAAAGCTCTGACAGAACACCAAAGTCAAGCTCAAAGTTAAAGGGAACATCAAGTTTTCTTGTTGCGGTTAGATATTATGCTGGGAAAAACATAAAGAAGAGAATGTCTCTCATTCTATAGGCATGGGATTTGATAAGTAGCTTCATTTCTTTGGGTTCTAGGATTACTAATCTAAAATAATACCTCCAAGTCAACCTCGAAAATGACGAGGATTTTTATAAGGATGTTGTCATTACATTTGTTTTGAAAGTTTCTGGAATGAGTGAACTAAAAAGGAAAAAAATATATTTACCATCCCCTACTCGCATAAAGCAATTGAAAACTTGTTGGCTCAAGGGAATAAAAGTTTTAAAAGAAATATTGGCTAATGTTGACACTATTTGTGTCAAAAAAGGGGAATTGTATTTTAAGTTGATTGAGTTAGATTTTTCAGGAACTACTGGGGAAGTCCAACATCCAAAACTAATTTTAAATTCTATGCTTATGACGAGGGAACAACTTGAATAACCCTTAGAGATATTGAAAGGTGTATCAACGAAAAAATTTAATAGTATGATCGAGTACACGGAACATGAAGTCAAAAGTTGGCTTGTATTTTATGTTAATAAAAACAAAGATATTGAGGACACGCTTCACCAACTTTCAATTGACTTAAGAGAATTAGAAGGTACATTATTTGATATCAAATTCAAGCAAGAAATAATTGTTGCACCCATGAGAGAGTACATTGAAAATTAGTTAAAGCAATATTTAATCAAGATAACTGAAGAAGATCAGGTAGAGGCAGTTGGTACTGGTCATGAATCTGCAACCAAAGACAATATAAAAGGAACATCGTAAATTATTTAAATAGAAGAGAAAGATTCCATCATAGTGATTAAATTGATCACATCCTTCTCAATTATTTTCTCTTCTCGTCTAGAAGTCATTCGGTTGTGCTTATATGTCATAAGAAAAACAAAATTGATTGTTGATCGCTTCTCTTTGAGTTTCTTTCAGGTCCAACCATGTTTTGTTCTTTCATTTATGGTCCATGGTATCCCAATCCCAGTCCAATTATAGATGAATTCATTTTATTTTTAAGATTATTAAAGACTATATTTATTTTTTGAAAAAATCCCAAAGAACTATTTTGGGGATAAACTTTAATGATATCTTTGAACTCTAAGTTTTGAGCACAAGATATTTAAAGTGTTCCTATCATATTCTATCTTGTTTTGAAAGAAAAAACTTTTTTAAATTTCTCTCATTTGTGGGCCTATATCTTTCTTTCCTTGAATGTGATAAAAAATTATGAGTAATGTGATGGATGTGAGAGTTATTTTGTTTTTCATGTAACTATTATTTATTTATGTACAATATTTTCTGCAAATATTATATTTTTATGAGTGAAGATTTATGGTCCTCTTCTCAGGAATTATTTCGTGTATGTATATTATTTTCAATCAACAATATTTTTATATATTTTATTGAGTGACAAAGATTGGGGTTTGGTATTTAGTATTCTCCCATTTTCATATTACAGTTCTAAGATATTCAAGATTTATCTTTTAGAAAATGCAGAGTACCACCTCTATAAAAACACATGGGGGGTATTTATATCCTCTAGAGGTTGTTTTTTGGACCTTAACGGATCTTAGCATCAACAACACTCCATATATCCTCTCTCTGTTATTTTATCTTTTGGGTTGGTTGTCATATGCCACCTATAAAGGTTTATGCCCCATAATCCTCATGAGAAGGAGCTGGAATGCTTGAGGTTGATGTAGCATGATATTAAAAAAATGATATAGAAATATCAAATGCTATAATTCAAAATCCAAATCAGAGAAATAAGAAGGAAAAGTTTAAAAACCCAGAAAGAAATTGAAGAATGAGTTCTACCCCCTCACTAAGAGGCCATCACCCCAAGTTCTATACAATGAATGCATACCTAACAAAAGGAGTTAGCAAATGAAAATCAAAAGCCAAAAAATGTTGAATCAATAATGAAAAATAAAAATAGGGGATTGGAAAGACACATTGTCGAAGAAAGGGTAACTCATTGCCCAAGCGCTTTGTCACACAAAGGCACTTATGAGGATGACTATCATACAAAACCTTTCATGACTATGCCACCACCCATGAATTAAACCCCAAAACATACCATATTCCATTGCACATGCTCCTTGATGGGTTTCTTGGGACATACTTCTTATCTTGGGTACCGACACACCTAAACTTGGCAAGTTGTATAACTTTGTAATCTAATGTGAGGTTTGAAGAGGATACTTAATGTGATCTATCCAGTGACTTTTGAATTGACATGACTCATTTTATATGTTGTATTTGACTTGTGGATATGCCTTCAATTTTGATGGTGCATTGGTGATCTGTAAACTTCCATGGATATTCCACTAGAATAGTTCGTCACAACAAATCTTAAACTATTCTAAAATCTTGTATTTTTGCAGTATGTTTCCTTATTCTGAAATATTAAATTTTGGGTTGAATTTATGAAAATAAATGAATACAAAAATGAAAAAACAATAAAAAATATACACACCATCCACACAATTGAACACAAGATGTATCCTAGGAAAACCAATACAGGAGAAAACCTAGCTAGAAGGTGAGGCATGTGCTCTTCTCTCTTTTCTTTAATTATGGAAAGTAAGTACAAAGAAAGAGATGGTCACTATGGATTTTCCTTTGAAATTGTGGCCTAAATGGATGCTACATAGTATCCTACCTCCTCTGATATTCTCTCAAAATACCACTCCTTGGATGCTCTGCTCAACTATGGAACAAGTACAATACAAAAGAATGGAACCCTTTCTCCGCCTAGTGGCTTGGTATTTAACATATCCCAACAACCATCTAGGGTTAGGGTTTTGACTTCCTCGACCCTCAATTGTGATAAGGTTTTTGACCTTATAAAATCTTCTTGAAATTCCACACGTGGATAGCCCCATATAAAGGAATAATGGGGGTTGACATGGCATCCTCTAGTACCATGGTGGTCAACACGGTAGGTAAACTTTTTTATGTGGGAGGCATAACTTTTGCATATGATCTCCAATTGACATGATTTTGTGCTATTGGAAAGATCTCTGAGTTCAGATCAATGTTAAGGAGTTTGAGATAAAGTAGAGAAAGTTTTGACCCCAAAAAATGCCATTTGATGCTTCAAAATGGCTCCAAAAGGTTTCAAACCCCAATTTTCCAAACTGGGACCTGGCATTAAAATGACCTTGCAATTTGATTCCTCTAATTTTTCCACTATGAAAGCATCATGATAGATGACAAATAATATAATGATCAAATCTAGATCAATTAGATAACATGGTCCCCTCATCGAATGATGGATTGCACACAGCCACATACTTTATTGACACCTTGTTCCTTTGGAGGACATTGATGGGATACTAGCACACCTATGTAGGCCTTCCTTGCCACTTGAGAGAGGTTGTTCCAAACTTTTTGGAGGATGTTGAGACCTTTGATAACATGGATCCATTGACGAGACACCCTAGCACCTATGGGGTATGATGTGACCCCTTTTGATGATGGGACATTGCACTTTGATGATGATTTGACACCTTTTGATGGGACATTGCACCTTTTGATGGGACATTGCACCTTTTGATGGGGCATTTCACCTTTTGAGGGTACATTGGACCTTTTGATGATGATATGGCACATTTTTATGAGATGTCACGCCTCTTAGGGGATGATACACCACTTGGATATGAAACGCTGCATATGTTGAAGGTAATGTTTCACCTTTTGAGCCCTCTACACATTGTTTTGGAGTGATTTATCCACGTATTCATGCCACATGTGTGAGGTTGAGAACTCATTTATGATGGATGATTTGACTTTTGAGTTACTTTACTTCATCTTGAAGGCATCATTGGGTATCTTAGTGACCTATCCACTCATGTATCATGTATATTTTATGTCTTGTTTCCTTATCTCTAGGGTTTGTGAGAGGTAAAGGAATTTTTTTTGTTTTTAGGGATTCTATTGGATGAGAAAGGTGATTGATCTCTCATATAAATAAGAGAAGAACTTTTCACTTGTAAATAATTGCTACTAGTGAAGATTTATCACTACTTGTCTACTACTACTTTCTCTCTTATACAAATTGTTGTGGATGGCTTGTTAGAGCGAATTTTTGGAGAAGATGTCTCGTGAATGATTTTGATACTTCATGGATATTCATTGATAGGGTTTTGATGGATGAAATATCTATTGATTAAGTGGTATGTTGTTATCTTGTGGTTTTGTTTATGAATGAATGTAAGTGTAATGTTTCTTCCCTAGTAATGGTTGTGCATTCTCTTGGATCTTTCTTGAACAAACCCTTCTTGTTAAAACCTTTGGAAGGTTACTAGTGAAGAATTTTCCCTCGAATTATATTTGAAGATCTAGTGATATACTAGGAGGATATTCAAGGTTTAGTAGTGAATAATCCTAGATATCATCATGGATCCACTCACATCTCTTCAAAGGAGTCCTTAATTGACCCCATATGCCCAAAAAATAGTATGCACTAGTCATTCTCCCAATAGTTGAGCACAAAATTCCAAATTTCAACACTTTTTATTGTTTATGGGTTTTATTACAACATTATATTCATTTTCAGCCATAAAAGACTAGGACGTTTTGATATTCATGCATTTCGTTGACTTAATAATCATATTTAAACCCTAAATTGCATTGTTGATTTTATTATTTCAGCCTTTTAGGGCTAGATGTCTAGGGTTTTAGGGTTGTTATACGCATTCAAAATTTCATATTTTGTTAGTTAATAAAACCCTAGTTTAATCCATTATTTATCCCTCTTTCTTCATTGATTTATTACATGTTCAAGGGCTAATTTTAGTGTTCCTACCATAACTTGTATTACTACTGTAATTTACTATGTTTCTTTCAATTTTTACAACCTGACCAGTAGCTTTTTCTTCATTTTTAGTGTTTGGGGATCCTCTTGAGCCTAAAATTGACTTGGTAATCCTTCTAAATTGACCTAGATCCTCACCCATACAAATTTGGAAATTGCACAAATTTACAACCTTGTTCTTACCTTGATTATCTTATTCTAATAGTGGTAGATTAAGTGTCTACATGGAGGCTTTAGACTTGATTGTGTCTTTCCTAGGGATTCATGTAGGTATTAGCGAAGCCTCCCTTGTGTTGGATTTAATTCTTCACTGAAGAGAGGGAAGTTGTTGCCTAGGTGACAATGTTGACATCTTCCGATGTTTCACTAGTCTCTGTTCCTTGTGAATGCTTTGCACTAAAGTGGTAGATTGTGTGGTAACAATATCAAAGACAAGATATTCATGTCCTAGATTCCCTTTCTAAGTGAATGCATAATTTACATATTTAGGCAAGGCCACTTCTATATTGATTTGGTTGCAGAGCTCCCAATATAGAGTCCATTCCCTTCATAAAACTTGTGATTTCTTGTTCATTTCACCTTGGATACTTATATCCCCTAATATATCTTCAATAATATCCCTCTAAAGTTGCATGCATGGCCCCATAGCCCAAGAAAAATAAATAATTTATCTTCCCTTTCATCCATCACTCCCAACATTACAAAATCTCAAAAAACATTTTCCTTTTTGTTTTTTGTTGCTAAGCTCTCTCTTTCTCCCACTCCATACTACACACATTGAGCTCATTCAACCATAGGGAATCCTCCCTAGGATAGATCTCCACCTATTTTAAAGTGAGAAAGGTAAGGCTACTGAAGTGATAGTGGGTAGCTTACTTAAGTTTCCCTTGGGATCTCACACTTGTGATTAGGACTTTTGCACCAAGTGAGAACCTGAGAGGTAACATTTTTGGAGTCGTTGTTGGGGACAAAGTCCATTCCATGGATATGTGTAGATCAACTACATATTATGATGAGGGTTTTATTTGAATATCTTTTTCTCATCTAGCGACTCCATGAAGGGAAGAGACCCTTTTTCCTTTCTGGTTTTTAAAGACTTATTGCTTGTAGAGTGAAGCAAGCAGTATTGTGAAGTCAATGGAAGTTCATCTTGGTGACTCCACTATAATCTATTCTTGTATGAGGTATGAAAATTTGTTACAAAATGCATTTTATTAATGGTTTCCAGAGTACCATGTTCAATTTAATTTCTCGAGCATCTCAGGCTTTCCACATGAGGAGCCCAACATGTATTAGAATGATCAAATTCCATAATTTATTGGGTATAATTCAACTAGATTGCATATCATGTCCTTCATGAAGGCGATTGAAAATCTTGATTTTCTTCATGAAGATATCATGATGAGAATGTTTATATACTCCTTTGATGGTAAGGCATCATATTGGTATGAAATCCTTGGGGAGGAAACGATTTCTTCATTTGCATGTTTTTTTAGGATGTTTCTCAAGTGTTGGGATCCTAATTATGAGGATGTGAGGTACAAAAAGTTCATTGAAGACCTTGCAGCATCCCTACCAAAGAAAGAAGAAGCATCCATTGTAGTGTATCTAGGGGGGTAGTATGTAGTGTATCTATGGGGGTAATATTGGATACCTAGGAAGGTACCCAATGACAATAATAATATGGTTATGTATTGTGATGTATAGAGGCCATTTCTATTAAATATGGCCCATCTAATAGTGTGAACACAATAAATGTGAGAAGGAGATACACTACATATTACTCCCTACAGACACTACATCCATTGCACCTGCCATGGAAGATCATGCATTTGAAAAAAACATAGATGAAGATTCTTCTCATGATCTTCTTGAAGAGCTATATTCACTCTATGATTCGATTAAATATCAACAGCATGAAGAAGCATCTCCTTCATCCTGCATTCATGAAGAAGAATTTTTGGTAAGCCATGTTGAAGGTTTTAAGGAAGATATGTGTTTAAATTTGTTTTCTTATCCATTTAATAAAGATAGGGCCAGCCAAGATTATGTTGTAGTGGGCATGTAGTTTCAAAATTTGGGTCGTATTTTGGATGAAGATTATTGGAGACTTTTAGGAAATCCTATCTATGATTATTCTAGTGAAGAAAATGTCGATTTAAGGCTCTTGGAAAGCCTAATAAAGTAGAAGCAAATTCAGAAATTTCTGCAATTAAGTTTCAGCCATGTTCATTTGTAATTAATGTAGAAAATTTCTAGATTTATGAAAATTTGTATGTAGAAAATTTGTAGCCACCATCATCTTCATATTTTGGTGTGTTTTCATGTGAATTTGTAGCTGAAAATGACCTTTTATTTTCTGGAAATTCTATGGGACGGAAAGGTATACGGTTATATGTATATTGCAGAAATTTTCAGCCTCTAGAAATGGGCCAGCAAGCCATAACATGTGAACATAATTTATTTTCTAGATCTAGAAGTTTATTTCATGCATTATCTTCATTTCCATTAAAGGTTAATCTTTTAGTGGAGGAGTCTGAAATTCTTGAGGCACTGCCATATCCTCGAGAAGACTACATCAGCCCTATACAACATTGGATAGAGGAGTCTTGCAGTGGTACATTCCATCCTTGGCATGAACTTGATGTTTTAAATTATCTTCATGATAGTATTCCAGATTTTAGCCTAAAATCCATAAAGATTCCAACATTTCTATATGTGGCATTTTATGTTTCCTTGTTTTGGTTCATATCCAAAGACAAGGGCAGAACTTTTTATGTAAATAAGGAGATAGGGTGGTTGCAATGTCTCTATGATTTCACCTAGTTATTGTATTTTCTCATGTTAGAGTAGGAGTACGAGAAATAATATCTCTAAGAGCATTAGAGTAGAAGAATAATCTCTTTAGCATGAGCATTAGATTTTAGTTTATGTTCATTTGGCATTGTTGGTTTATGCCTTATATTTCTTGTAAAGCCAAATTTGATGTAATAGGTTGTAAAAACATTTGGATACAGTATTTAGGGATGTGAGGTGGATCCATCCCACCACATAGTTGTATTCTACTTGCTTGGAGGATCTTCTCAACATGTGAAACAAATATTTTGGGGTTCTCATGCACTCTTCTTCAAAGAGAACATGTCCCCAAGTTGGAGCCAGTGTTACCCCTTACATGTGCATGAGTGGTAATTGTGTTATTTTCATCACATGATAGGTATTTTAGGGGTAACTTGCAGGGATAATGATGAGATTGAGATGTATACCTTTTATTTTTTCTTGGTTGAGAATTGTA
>JZKD02S0471028.1:0-16742 GCA_000966675.3 Picea glauca
TTCATGCTTAAAGAAGGTTATAGGCGACAAGATCCCAGTTCAAACTATATTTCCAGAACTTGACGAGGAAGGAAAAATCATATTGGAGCCTAAAGCCATCACTGACACAAGAGTTCGCCATGTGAGGAATAGATCCATTTCAGAGTATTTCATTAAATGGAGGAAACTATCGGCTGAAGATTCCACTTGGGAAGATAAGTCTTTTATACAGAAGCATCTAGAGTTACTCAAGTGTTGCGGACAACACTTGTCTCAAGGGGAGGGGCATGTTAAGCCCTAATATTGGCTCATTATCCCTTAATTGGGGCATATTACATTAGTAATATTATTTTATTTATGTCGGCTTTATTCCATTAGTTGTAATTATACCTCCTAGTCTCCTATATATACCAAGGAGACATTTTCATTTGGAATCATCTTAGAATTGTACATTTATCTAGGGATAAGGAGGTTGCCCCCTCGAAGAGGCTTATTATCTTAATTTCTCTCTTTTTCAAGGCGTTGAGTACTTATTCTAAGGTTTTTCTATGCTATATTGATATTTGGTTCTTAACAAAGTGTCACTTTTTGTAAGCTTCGGAATTTAACATCTGAAACATGAATAATACATTGAAAAATATTGACAAAAAATGAAAAAGTTGGAACAAGAGGTGATCCATTATAAAACATACATGACTAGCCTATCTGAGTTCAAGGCTTGTGATTTTGAACTTCAAGATGAACTCCACACCATCCAAAGGCTAACATATGCAAATCTCCAGAAGTTCTAGAATCACATGACCCAATTTCACACTTACTTGGATAACGTCAAAGACAAAAAGGTTGTGTTGTATGGAGTTCAACTCAATATGGATGAACTCAAGAAATGACAAATAAAAGAGAAGGATGCACCAAAGAACTTGCCTAGAATGACTAGAGGAGAATGTTAATTTAATTATGCATCCCTGGAAAACTATCGAGAAACAAGCAGATCGCTCCAGAAAGACATGTTTGCTTCCATTAACAATTGCAAACGTTTACACCTTGTTGTAAAAAAGTAGTTGAATTATGTCATCTTCCTTCACTTGGAGACATGGGTTCACCAAGGCCCATGACATATGTCTTAAACAAGATAGAGGAAATAATTAGAAGCAAGGGAATCATAATTAGGATGACTCTAGGGATTTCCAAGGAGGTACTAAAGGAATATATTTCTAGCCCTTCCAAAGAAATTAACTTAATTAATTATTTCCTTAGCGCACTTAAAAGAGGAATGGGATCCATGCCAAAAGAATTAGTGTCTTATGAAGGTTCCTTTGAGCCATTAATTTTTAGGCACATCCTAGGAATATCTTCACAACATGAGGTGTGGGTCACCTACATAGAAGACAAAACACATGGTCAATTATGACCATTGTGAGAGATAAATTGTAATTTAGAATATTCTTTAGAAAAGATCAAAATAATGAAGTTGAATTGCCAAAGAGAAACCAAGAAGACACAAAGTAGTTATACACTGAAAGGTTATAAAAGGAAATCAAATTGTTGTAGAAATGGATTTTTGGCTAGTTGAGATTTTGTAAACTCTTTTATGATATTTTTAATGATAAGAAGCCCTTGGGACCAATTTTTTGAGGAGCACTAGTGTCAAGTACTGTATATGTTGGGAATTCATTATGTTGTTTATATTGTTAATAATATCAATGTAAGACTGTATCATTATGGTGTTGACTTTTCTGCAATGAATATTATAGTTCTTGTTTTACTCTTCTTAAATATTTACTTTGGGATGGTGGATGTGATATTGTGAATGGTATGTCATAACAAAATTCTCTAATTTTCATTTACATTCATACATATATGTTCTGATTTTCTTGAAGATATTTCTGTTCCATAAATACTAACATGAATATATGACTAATCTCATGTTTAATGGTTAAAATATGCTCCTAGCTAGGATAGGTTAAATAGGATTGTGTATGGCATATAGATTAGAATCACTCTGCAATTTTCATTTCACATCCAACAGTAATGGTTGTTGGCTTAGAATCGTGATGGGTTCCCTATTCTAAATAGTGTGAAGTCTATTTGAGACTTTGCATCGGGGAGAACCCCTTGATATTGAGTAGGGAACTTTTCCCTTGGCAACATGATTATATGGGCAAGTCTATGGGGATTATTTATGGTTGGAAGAAGATAACACTAACATGCACTAATTGTTGGTCTTTTTCTTTCAAATTAGGAATAGTGATCTTCTCTTAGGATCTAGGAAAGAAGCTCAAAATATTTAGTAAACACGGGCCTTACAATGGCATAGTTGCATACTAGGACATGGTTTTTAATTAGGGGTGCATTAATCAAGGTCAAGAAATCACAGGGGGATATCTTAAAAAAAAATTAGGAGCGTTAGAGACTTGGAGACCTTTGGCTCGAGTGAACTCCCTCTTTGGTTATTTTATGAGGAAACTAGAGGATTCAGGTTTGATTGATGTTAAGCCTACAAAATATTATCTCCTACCTATAGGAACAAAAGAACAAGGAATGAGAGAAGAACCAAAATATTAGGTAGCTTTTTTATATTCGAGTTGTGGTTGGAATAATCAGTAAGGATTAGGAAATGAATAAGTTGTGGGGGTGACTCGGATCATGTCCTTGTTTTGATTGAATTGGCTCTAGTAGAGAAAAAAAACCAAGTCCATTCAAATTTAATTCGAGGTGGTTACTAAAGGAANAGTTCTAGAATCACATGACCCAATTTCACACTTACTTGGATAACGTCAAAGACAAAAAGGTTGTGTTGTATGGAGTTCAACTCAATATGGATGAACTCAAGAAATGACAAATAAAAGAGAAGGATGCACCAAAGAACTTGCCTAGAATGACTAGAGGAGAATGTTAATTTAATTATGCATCCCTGGAAAACTATCGAGAAACAAGCAGATCGCTCCAGAAAGACATGTTTGCTTCCATTAACAATTGCAAACGTTTACACCTTGTTGTAAAAAAGTAGTTGAATTATGTCATCTTCCTTCACTTGGAGACATGGGTTCACCAAGGCCCATGACATATGTCTTAAACAAGATAGAGGAAATAATTAGAAGCAAGGGAATCATAATTAGGATGACTCTAGGGATTTCCAAGGAGGTACTAAAGGAATATATTTCTAGCCCTTCCAAAGAAATTAACTTAATTAATTATTTCCTTAGCGCACTTAAAAGAGGAATGGGATCCATGCCAAAAGAATTAGTGTCTTATGAAGGTTCCTTTGAGCCATTAATTTTTAGGCACATCCTAGGAATATCTTCACAACATGAGGTGTGGGTCACCTACATAGAAGACAAAACACATGGTCAATTATGACCATGGTGAGAGATAAATTGTAATTTAGAATATTCTTTAGAAAAGATCAAAACAATGAAGTTGAATAGTTTATACTTGCCAAAGAGAAACCAAGAAGACACAAAGTAGTTATACACTGAAAGGTTATTAAAGGAAATCAAATTGTTGTAGAAATGGATTTTTGGCTAGTTGAGATTTTGTAAACTCTTTTATGATATTTTTAATGATAAGAAGCCCTCGGGACCAATTTTTTGAGGAGCACTAGTGTCAAGTATTATATGTGTTGGGAATTCATTCTATTGTTTATATTGTTAATAATATCAATGTAAGACTATATCATTATGGTGTTGACTTTTCTGCAATGAATATTATAGTTCTTGTTTTACTCTTCTTAAATGTTTACTTTGGGATGGTGGATGTGATATTGTGAATGGTATGTCATAACAAACTTCTCTAATTTTCATTTACATTCATACATATATGTTCTGCTTTTCTTGAAGATCTTTCTGTTCCATAAATACTAACATGAATATATGACTAATCTCATGTTTAATGGTTAAAATATGTTCCTAGCTAGGATAGGTTAAATAGGATTGTGTATGGCATATAGATTAGAATCAATCTGCAATTTTCATTTCACAATTCATTTCACATCCAACAGTAATGGTTGTTGGCTTAGAATCATGATGGGTTCCCTATTCTAAATAGTGTGAAGTCTATTTGAGACTTTGCATTGGGGAGAATCCCTTGATATTGAGCAGGGAACTTTTCCCTTGGCAACATGATTATACAGGCAAGTCTATGGGGATTATTTATGGTTGGAAGAAGATAACACTAACTTGCACTAATTGTTGGTCTTTTTCTTTCGAATTAGGAATAGTGATCTTCCCTTAGGATCTAGGAAAGAAGCTCAACATATTTAGTAAACACGGGCCTTACAATGGCATAGTTGCATACTAGGACATGATTTTTAATTAGGGATGCATTAATCAAGGTCAAGAAATTACAGGGGGATATCTTAAAAAAAAATTAGGAGCTTTAGAGACTTGGAGACCTTTGGCTCGAGTGGACTCCCTCTTTGGTTATTTTATGAGGAAACTAGAGGATTTAGGTTTGATTGATGTTAAGCCTACAAAATATTATCTCCTACCTCTAGGAACAAAAGAACTAGGAATGAGAGAAGAACCAAAAGATTAGGTAGCTTTTTTATATTCGAGTTGTGGTTGGAATAATCAGTAAGGATTAGGAAATGAATTAGTTGTGGGGGTGACTCGGATCATGTCCTTGTTTTGATTGAATTGGCTCTAGCAGAGAAAAAAAACCAAGTCCATTCAAATTTAATTCGAGGTGGTTACTAAAGGAATATTTTCTCAAGATGATTAAAGATGTTTGTATCCACTTTGATGGCTCCTCCAAGGAATCCATTTCTATTCAATTTGCAACAAACCTTAAAAGGGTAAGGAAGGAATCCATTGAGTGGTCTGTAACAAAAAAAAGGCAAGGGATGATAGAGCCCTTAAAGAATTAGAGGTGACAATGATGGCTTTGGTTTCCTTATAGCATAATCAAAAGTTGAGGTCACCTCTTTGGAAGAAAGAAAGAGGAAAATCTTATTGGACATGGAATTAGAGTGGAGATTAAAGAGTAGAGTTTTATGGCTTCAATATGGAGATGAAAACACTAAATTTTTTCATCAGTTCTCCAACCATAGGAAAACTATAAATTCTATCAGGAAGATTGAGAAGGAAAATTGTTCAATGGCACCAAATTTTAAGGACATTGCAAATGAGGGTATAGATTAGTTTGAGAACATTTATAATGCTAAAGGTAGAACTACATTTGCAGAAGTGGTTTGTATGAATTATTTCTTCCCCAACTTTGTAAATATCCAAAAAATCAAAGTATTGCATAGGAGGTTGACTGAGAGGAATTGATGTCAGTATTGCGTAGTATTCAAAAATAAAAAGGCATGGTTCCAATGGTCTACGAGTTGACTTTTTCTATTTTTTTTTACTTTATAGAAGAGGATATAAGAAGGGTCATTGTTGAATCAAGATCATCTAGTAATATTTTAGTAGGATATATTGCTACTTTTCTAGCATTAATTCAAAAATCTAATAACCTTTCATCCTTTAGCATGTTTAGGCCCATCTCTCCTTGTATATAGCAAAAAGGGTTAAAATATTATTGCCAATAAAAGGTTTACCCACTTCATTTTCATTTGTCGAGCACGCTTTGCGAGAACAAAAAAAAACCTGTTGGCCCATTCCACTCTTTCCTTTCTTTGGTGCTACCTTTTTCTCCCCAAGGGAAATTCTATATCTAGTGAACAATTTAGCTTCTTGGAAGGTAGTTAGATTCATGAGGCTATCGAGGTATCCTAAGAGGGTCTCCATACTATAAAGTCAATAAGTTAAAGGTTATAGTGGTAAAGGTTGATATATCTAAATCCTATGATAGATCTAGCTAGTTGTACTTGACATTGATGTTGATTCATTTGGATTTTTGTGTTTTGTTTGTTAATTGGGATATGAATTGTGTCATTTATGTTTCCTTTTATATTCCGATAAAAGGGTCATCAATTGAGTTTTTTTAGGCTTGAAAGTGGATTAAGGCAGGGTTACCCTCCCTCCTCATTCCTTTTCTTGATTGTAACTAAAGGTTTGAGTAGAAAACTACATGATGCTAAGAATTTTGGTGGTTTAAAGAGAATTAAAATCGATAGCTCCTTTTCTTTATCTAATCTCTTATTTGTCGATGACATTTGATTTTTTGTGATAGATCTAGGAGGGATGTAGAGAAACTCAAGGAAATTATGGACCTCTAATGTGTTGCTACAATTATGTAGGTAAGCATGGAAAATTCCACTATATCCCTTGTGGGAATTTTTGAAGAGGATAAGGTATATATCTCTCACTTGAAGATGAAAAGCACCTTCTCTTAGAATGTCTGATGTACACCCACATCAGATCTCAATTTCAAAATATTTGTCGAAATATCGACCTTCCTAACCTTCTAACTCAAAAACTATGGTGATTTAGGAATACTTCTCTTAAAGTTTTTCGAACATTAAACTAAAGTTCTAGAGTAAACCAAGTAATTTCTTACTTTTTTTTACTAAAAGTCTGATAGACCAAAGTTGGTCTCGTTGGATGCTAATAATCATCATCGTGACACACACAAAATTCGTAATCTCATCAAACAAAGTTTGGTAATTTTGAATTCAACCACTACATGCATGCATGTAAAAACACTTTCAATTTCTTTAGGTTTTTTTATTTTTTTGTTCTTTCCAATTTGCATGTAAAACACTTTTGACCTTATTTAAATTTATGAGACCTGCAAATCTTTCCCACGTTATTTTTTTTTAATTTTTTAGGCTCTTTCTCAAGTTTTCTCCATAAGTTTTGAGTCTCTCACTTGAAACACTTCACTCATATGATATTTAATGGTCTTTACTTATGAAAATCATCTTTTGTAACATAATCGATTACACATCAAATATTTTATTTGTAAAAAAATATAAAATACTTTTATATTTACAAATACAAAATACTTCTACAATTTGCTTAGAAAAAAAAAAAAATCACAGAGAACTGAAGAGAAATTGATTTTTTTGGTCTATGTATAAGTTTAACTTTATTGCCATATGTTTTTAATTGGAATTGGAACATAAGTTAAAGATTCAATTCAAGGTTTAAACTTATTTTGAAAAGCATGTTCAATAAATATATAATATATATATATATATATGTGATTTACTAAAATTGTTTTGTTTTTAACTTTAAGATAAGGCATTGAAACATATTCTTCACACCAAGTTGTATAAAGCACTTTTAAAGTGAAAAAAAATTATAAAAATAAAACATTTTTAATATTTGTCCTTCTAAAATTTGTGGCAAAATATAAGTTGTAGAAAGCATTTTTATGAGTGAAAAAAATCATAAAAATCAAACATCTTCAATATTTGTCATTCTAAAATTTGTTCCAAAATATCTTTTAAGGACACGAGAATAAACTACCCTCGACTTATTATCTCTTGGAAGTTTTGATATGTGGTTGTTATTATACCCCGGGCCTATTATCTCTTGGAAGTTTTGATATGCGGTTGTTTCATTCTTATTTCATATGATATTTGTTATTTTGTTTTAGTGTCAAAAATGTATTTCAAAGATCAATATTAAACTTTATTCTAGATCGAGACCCTAGAGTTAGCTTAAGTGGTTTTGAGCTAGGCGTGAGAATTCTTCATCGGTGAATTGGGGAGGACACAGGTTCGACTCTCTTAATCCCCTCGAAGTTAGACTTCGTTAATAAGGTTGACAGATTACCCCGTTTACCATCCATGGATCATGGAAAAGTACTCAGAAGGTTTCCCGTAAGAATTTCCTTGGAAAAAAAAACTCTACTCCATACATATTCATATCCTAAGTTTTGATATGATCCTTGATATTTGAGAAACTTATCATATGTTTCAATATTTAAGTTTAAATTTCAATACTTAATACTTATAACAATATAACAATATTCAAAAAAATCTTATTTATTTAAAATTTTAAAGAATAAGATTAATATAAATATTTGATCTTAACTTTCCATTTATGTAAATGAAGTCAAAAGTTAGAGCAAATTTGCCACAATACATGAAATAAGGATTAATATGGGGGACTTCCAACATCTAATTTACCTGTCACTTTGCGCAATTATAGCAATAACAAATAAATCATATTAAAGTAAACAAGTGTTGCATGGCAGCAAAGTCTTTGCTGGGTTGAAATGGGGATAAATGCAGAGGGATGGGGAAAAAGTAGCAGTGGCAGATGGAAATTGCAACGTAGAAGTGGCAAGCAGTATGAAGGTCAGGTGGTAAGCATGCAAGAAATGACATACTCTCTATATGTGTGAGTAGAAAAAAATTATTAAACACAATTTTGTGACATTTATATCAAAAAATAAAAAGTGTGTTACATATTCCTGGAAATTTAAGAATATATGTGTGTGTGAACTATGATATCTCAAATTTAAATGAGTGATTTATCTCAAATTTAATTTTGAAAATGACCAAGCAGAAAAAGATATGCATCAGAAAAAAAGACAATTGAAATAAAATAAACAGAATGTCTTGATCCCCAGCATAGCTGAAGATAAAAATCTAGGAGCAGATAAATATAAAAGGAGACAAAAAAATAGTTTTATTTGGAATATATCAAAATATAATAGTTTGTTACATATTCCTAGCGTTTGTCATATAGACTGGGATTGGGGTTCCCGTGGACCATAAGAGAAATATGTACAAGAAATAGGATTGTGGAAAGAAGAAGTGGGAGACGGTAGAGTGTAATACCTGAAAAGAAGAAATGGGAAGATATCAGTCTTTGGCTAGAGATTTCTATTCAGAAAAGGTGGAATAATTGGATTGATAAACAAAGGAGGATTAGTATAGACTTACAGTGACGGTACATATAAGTATTTTTGTTATCTGCTTGTTGATGCCTTTTCCTATTGGCTTTCGTCGCGGACCCACTTGAATAACTGGATTGATAAATAAAGGACTTATAGCGATGGTACATATAAGTATTTTTTTCTATTTGCTTGTTGAAGCCTTTTCTTGTTGGCTTTCATCGGCGACCTGCTTCAAGTTCGTTTCGATGAATTCTTCAATGTAGCTTCTCAAGGTGGCGACGTTGATGTCATTCCAGATTTTTATGCTGAAAAGTTCATTTTCTAATTCGCTTAGATCAATAGAAAGATTGCACAGAGCCTGATGAATGTCTCAATTCTGTACCAAATAGCGGACTAGCTAGTTGTCCACGTGATCTTCACCATATTCAAGAATCCTGTAAAAAAATTCTAAAGACAACGCCTTAAAATTATCAACTTGTTTATCGAAAGCTGCCTTGGTTAACACCAACGAGTTGACGATTAAGTTGGGGTCCTGGAACTCGTTGGTCCTTCCGGCTAAGTCTATTTTGGTGAGCTTTGTGAATAATGTTTCTTTCTTTGATATTGCTTTCTCACATGATTGGATGATGAGATACATGTTCTTCACCTTCTCTTTCCAGCATGCTTCTAATTAAGTGAGGCGGTTTTTGGAGGGGAGATCATGTTGTCTTCTTGTTGTCTCTTCCATGTTGTTGATATGAAAGGAAAAAGGGATGATCGTGTGCAAATAGAAAGTTTCTTCATTTTTTAAATCCGTCTGCAGAATTTTGAGCAAGTTATGTGCCCTCCTTCCTAGGGAATCCATATTTTGTGATGTTTCCCGAGCCTTAGTAATTAGTTCCATTATTTTCTTGATATTTTTCTCCACGTATCCTTTACACGATGCGAGGAAGCTGGAGGAGCCTTTTAGCTTTGTTGCAGGGGTGCAGGGAGTCACAGGCATCGTTATTGCCAAAGTACTACCAAGCAATGGCATAGGAGTCAAGGCTTCCTCTAATTCCTTGATTTGGTCCTTTAGTCTAGCATTCTCGGCCTCAAAGAGTCCAATGGAATCATGAAGAGCATCATCAGTTTCTCTATGAAGTCTAGAGATTTGGGACGACTGCATATTGGCAAGGTCAACTTCTGAACAATGTTTTATTTTCTTATTTTTTACATCTCTCTTTTCAATAATTGATTTTTTACATTCGCGTTCAAAAACAACACTCTGGAATATGAAGGATTCATCTTCGTCAAAAATTTCGGTATCAACTATGTCCATTGGGTAGCTATGGTGAATCGCGTCTCCCGGCTCATCAAGATTATAGAATGGGATATCCAAATCAGTGTCAAGTTCCATGTTCTCACTCTCAATTTTGGGCTCCTCCGCCTGCCCTACAATTCTTTTTCCCTTCTTCTGCACGGGAAGCTTGTGAGAACTATCAATTTTAGGATGAACATCATCCATTTGAAGAACTTTGGGTTGCTTTGTTACTGTGGCAGGCCGTTGGAGCGATGCTTTATTACTGTGGTGGTTCTAGTCCTCGGGCCTGAAGATGTTCACTGTATCTCTACAGAACTGTTGTCAAGCTGCTGCCAGTAGTTTATGAAAACATCTATTTGGTCCAGACGCTGCTTGAAATGAACAAATGGAGGGGATAATATAACCCCCCGAAAATGTTGGTTCAATGCATGCGAATGGAAAATCTCCTCGAGCTCTTAGCTCATTAATGACAATCTCTATGCTTGATGTATTGTGAGTTGTTAGAAGTAAAGCTTAATTATTGCATACTTCAAAGTGCGAAGGTGGCGGTTACGGTGAAGAACATTTAAGGATTGGAGGTTTCATTAATGAACCAAGCCAGCGACGTGTGAATGACATTCCATGGTATTTGAAATTGACACTCGGAAGGGATAACAAAAGCCTCCGCAAATATTGGTTTCATGCGCATTAATGGCAGATCTTCTCAAGCCTTTCGCCCATCATTGATAATTTACAGGGTCCATACACGATGAGTTGTTAGCATTAAAAATTTAGAAACAAGACATACATACATACATACATACATATAAACATTATTTTTTATTATAAACAGGTGCGAAGGTGGCAGAGATGGGGAAGAGCAAGCAAGGAAGGAATGGCCAAGTCTAAAAAGCAGTCGGACAGGCTTCAAAATAAGTTTACAGGAGATAATGAGGACATGTGAGTGTCCAACGGTGAAATTGCATGAGTCGGAATTTTTTACTGCAAAATGCATAAAACGGAAGAGGGCATGATTGTGCAGTTCAGCGAACGGTTTGTATATTTGCGGAATTGCAGGAAAGTGGCTAAGTATGGAATAGGGAAATGTCGGTTGGGCTCATTTTCGGAATTTGGGTTTGAAGATTTCGTGAAGGGGCCAACTCGAGGTCCCACAAATGACATTCCAATTCTCAGTAGAGATGAGGACGAACGGTTGTGTCCTACAAACAACACCCAGAGTTACGCAATATACAAACGGACAGGCAGACTTGCGGGGTGGCTGAGATTTTATAGAGCATGTACACTCTTTGGATCGTAGGTTCTCAGGCTGACGGGATCAAAATTGGGCCTCTATTGCTTGGTGGCTTACAAATAGTACCCAAACTTCCGCGACAGACAAATTGAGAAGCCGACTTACGGGCTCAACATTGCACTTTTATTGTTCTATGTCCTCCAAACAACACTCGGAGTTTTGCGATATACAAATTGATAGATGGACTCCAGGGCTGGCGGGCCCAAGATTGCGATTGTTTACAGATGGTGATCCCTATCAACTATCCGACAATATCTTAAAACATTATTTTCAATACTATATTATTGATATTAAATATTGATATTGTACAATTTAAAATTTGATGTTGTACAATTTAAAATTTGAGATTGTACAATTTAATTGGCTAGCTCAACATTGCACTTCTATTGGTCTGTGTCCTCCAAACAACACTCGGAGTTCCGCGATATACAAATTGACAGACGGACTTCCATACTTAGCCACTTTTTGGATCGCGGGTTCTCGGGCTGGAGGGCTCAAAATTAGGCCTCTATTGTTCCATGTCCTACAAATAGCACCCAGAGTTCCGCGATATAAAATTTGACAGAAGGACTCCAGGACTGGCGGGCTCAAGATTGCAATTGTCTACATGTATAACATATATGTTATATATCTAACATTATCTAAAAACATTATTTTCAAGTACTAAATTATGAATATTGAATATTGATATTATACAATTTAATTAAACAAAATTATGAAATAAGTCACAAGCCTCGAGTTCGGGTCCAATTATAGATCACTGAAGTTTCCGACGCAAGATGTATACCGCGCACACGGGGCATGAGAGCTGGATGGCACCCACAAAGGAACCCGCAGCCATAAAATTCGCGAACTATGAAAACAAATGGCTGACAGTTGGACTCGTGATGTAGATATATAGATGGATCGCAGGTTCTCGATCTAGTGGGCTAAAAAATGGGACTCTATTGTTTCGTGTCCTACAAATAGCACCCAGAGTTCCGCGATATGCAAATTGACAGACGGACTCCAGGACTGGCGGGCTCAAGATTGCAATTGTATACATGTATAACATATAACATATATGTTATATATCTAACATTATCTAAAAAAAATATTTTCAAGTATTAAATTATGAATATTAAATATTGATATCGTACAATTTAATTAAACAAAATTATGAAATGAGTCACAAGCTTCAAGTCCGGGTCCAATTGTAGATCACCGAATTTTTGGGCACAAAATATATACCGCGCACATGGGGCATGAGAGATGGATGGCACCCACAAAGGAACCCGTGGCCATAAAATTCGCAAACTATGAAAACGAATGACGGTCGGTTGGACTCGTGATGTAGAGATAAATATGGACATGAAATATGCCACTCCGTCATTTGGGAACCCGCGAGCATAAACATGGATTACACAAGTTTTGGATGCAATATGTACACTCAGAACACGGGGAATGAGAGTTCGATAATGCGTATTCGGGAACCCGCGTCCATAAAATTGGCTAAGGAAACGAAAGCGCTCGGTCGGACTCATGGTGTATATTGCATAATTCATGTGCAACACCAACTGTGTGGTGACCAGACCAGTATGTGTACAAACCAGGGAAAAGTAAATATGTACCTTTATAAAGTATGGACAGATCGGAAATGAAAGTGTTGGGTCAGACTCGTGGTGTATATTTCATAATTCATGTGCAACACCAACTGTGTGGTGACCAGACCAGTATGTGTACAAACCAGAGAAAACTAAATATCTACCTTTATAAAGTATGTATGGATCCCTCATTCCATACTTAGCCACTTTTTCGATCGCGGGTTCTCGGGCTGGCGGGCTCAAAATTGGGCCTCTATTGTTCTGTGTCCTACAAATAGCACCCAGAGTTCCGCGATATACAAATTGACAAACAGACTCCAGGACCGGCGGGCTCAATATTGCAATTGTCTACATGTATAACATATAACATATATGTTATATATCTAACATTATCTAAAAACATTATTTTCATGTACTAAATTATTAATATTAAATATTGATATTGTACAATTTAATTAAACAAAATTATCAAATGAGTCACAAACTTCGAGTCCGGGTCCAATTGTAGATCACCGAAGTTTCGAGCGCAAGATGTATAGCGCACACACGGAGCATGAGAGATGGATGGCGCCCACAAAGGAACCCGCAGCCATAAAAGTCGTGAACTATGAAAATGAATGACGGTCGATTGGACTCGTGATGTAGAGAGATAGATGGACATGAAATCTGCCACTCCATCATTTGAGAACCCACAAGCATAGACATGGATTACCCAAGTTTTGGATGCAATATGTACACTCGGAACACAGGGAATGATATTTTGATAACACGTAGTCAGGAACCCGCGGGCATAAAATTGGCTAAGGAAACGAAAGTGCTCGGTTGGACTCCTGGTGTATATTTCATAATTCTTGTGCAACACCAATTGTGTGGTGACCAGAGTAGTATGTGTACAAACCAAGGAAAACTAAATATGTACCTTTATAAAGTATGGACATGAGATTTTAGAGAGCATGTACGGACATCGCATTCCATACTTGGCCACTTTGTGGATCGCGGGTTCTCAGGCTGGTGGGCTCAAAAAATAGGCCTCTATTGTTCTGTGTCCTACAAATAGCACCCAGAGTTCCGTGATATACACATTGACAGGTGGACTTCTGGGTTGGCTGAGATTTTATAGAGCATGTATGCTTTTTGGATCGTGGGTTCTCAGAATAGCGGGCTAAAAAATGGGCCTCTATGGTTCTGTGCCTTACAAATAGCACCCAGAATTCCACGATATACAAATTGACAAGTGAACTTGCGGACTGGTTGGCTCAACATTGTACTTCTATTGAGTTCCGCGATATAGAAATTGACAGACGGACACCAGCCCTGGCGAGCTCCAAGAAACAAGCAATACATAATAAATATGTACTTTTATAAAGTATGGACATGACATTTTATAGAGCATGTACAGATCCCTTATTCCATACTTAGCCACTTTTTTGGATCGTGGACTTGCGGGCTGGCTGGCTCAACATTGCACTTCTATTGTCCCGTGTCCTCCAAACAACATTCGGAGTTTTGCGATATACAAATTGACATATGGACTCCAGGACTAGCAGGCTCAAGATTGAATATGTATTACACATTACATGTAATATGTATCGTAGGTTATCGGGCTGGTGGGCTCAAAATATCCACTTTTTGGATCGTGGGTTCTCGGGCTGGCGGGCTCAAAATTGGGCATATATTGTTCTGTGTGCTGCAAATAGCAACCATAGTTGCGCGATATACAAATTGAGAAGTGGATTTGTGAGCTAGATGGCTCAACATTGCACTTCTATTGGTCTGTTTCCTCCAAGCAACACTCGGAGCTCCGCGATATACAAATTGACAGACGGACTCCACAACTTGCAGGCTCAAGATTGAATATGTATTACACATTACATGTAATATGTACAATATGAAATGGGCAAGAGGACGATCGGGTTGGCGATATAAAAGTAGGTGGAAATCTGAACATGTGTATCCGCCACTTTCGGATGTAGAAATTTTTGGAGGAACAAGTAATACATACTAAATATGTACTTTTATAAAGTATGGATATGAGATTTTATAGAGGATGTATGAATCCCTCATTCCATACTTAGCCACTTTTTGGATAGCGGGTTCTCGGGCTGAAAATTGGGCCTCTATTGTTCCATGTCCTACAAATCGCACCCAAAGTTTCACGATATACAAATTGACAGGTGGACTTCGGGCTGGCTCGTTCCACATTCCACTTCTATTGTTTCATGTCCTCCAAGCAGCACTAGGAGTTCCGTGATATACAAATTGACAGACGAAGTACAGGACTGGCGAGCTCAAGATTGCAATTGTCTACATGTATAACATATAAGATATATGTTATATATTTAACATTATCTAAAAACATTATTTGCAAGTACTACATTATTAATATTAAATATTGATATTACACAATTTAATTAAAGAAAATTATCAAATGAGTCGCAAGCTTTGAGTCCGAGTCCAATTATAGATCACCAAAGTTTCGGGCGCAAGATGTATACCGCGCACACGGGGCATGAGAGTTGGATGGCGCCCACAAAGGAACCCACAGCCATAAAATTCATGAACTATGAAAACCAGACCAGTATGTGTACAAACCAGGGAAAACTAAATATGTACCTTTATAAAGTATGGACATGAGATTTTATAGAGCATGTACGGATATCGCATTCCTAACTTGGCCACTTTGTGGATCGTGGGTTCTCGGGCTAGCGAGCTCAAAAAATAGGCCTCTATTGTTCTATGTCCTACAAATAGCACCCATAGTTCCACGATATACAAATTGACAAGCGAAGTTGTGAGCTAGCTAAGATTTTAGAGCATGTATACTTTTTGGATCGCGGGTTCTCAGGATGGTAGGTTCAAAAATGGGCCTCTATTGTTCTCTGCCTTACAAATAGCACCCAAAATTCCGTGATATACAAATTGACAAGTGGACTTGCGGGCTGGTTGGCTCAACATTGTACTTCTATTGAGTTACACGATATACAAATTGGCAGACGGACTCCAGGGCTGGCGAGCTCCGAGAAATGAGCAATACATACTAAATATGTACTTTTATAAAGTATGGACGTGACATTTTATAGAGCATGTACAGATCCCTTATTCCATACTTAGCCACTTCTTTTGGATCGCGGACTTGCAAGCTGGGGGGCTCTAAATTGGGCCTCTAATGTTTTGTGTCCTGCAAATAGCACCCAGAGTTGTGCAATATACAAATTGACAAGAAAACTCGTTGGCTGCCTAGCTCAAAATTTCACTTCTATTGGATCGCGGACTTGCGGTCTCTAAATTGGGCCTCTAATGTTTTGTGTCCTGTAAATAGCACCCAGAGTTACACAATATACAAATTGACAAGCGGACTTGCAGGGGCTGGCTAGCTCAACATTGTACTTCCATTGAGTTACGCGATATACAAATTGACAGACGGACTCCAAGGCTGGCGAGCTCTAAGAAACGAGCAATACATACTAAATATATACTTTTATAAAGTATGGACATGAGATTTTATAGAGCATGTACAGATCCCTTATTATATACTTAGCCACATTTTTGGATCGCGGACTTGCGGGTTGGAGGGCTCTAAATTGGGCCTCTAATGTTTCGTGTCCTGCAAATAGCACCCAGAGTTGCGCGATATACAAATTGACAAGAGGACTTGCGGGTTGGCTGGTTCAACATTGACAACATTCGAAGTTCCGCGATATACAAATTGATAGACGGACTCCGGGACTGGCGAGCTCAAGATTGAATATGTATTACACACACGAATACAAGTCAATGCAGAGGAAGATATGGATTTTCGAAGAAGGCAAAAAAATAAAAACAAAGGTGCAAACCAGTTCAACAAATACAGACAGAGTAAGCGAAA
>JZKD02S0471028.1:20867-37715 GCA_000966675.3 Picea glauca
TCCTCTAAACTAAGTGGCTATATGATTCTTGTAGCTCTCATTGGCGGCACGGGAAAGTTGTATCTGCAATGCGAGTTTTTTCATTTTCTACAACTTCTTGTATGGTAATGTCTTTGAACTTTGGCAAGTTCTGGATCCAAATGATCTGTGTTGCATGTTATGTATTTATCCACAAATTGCTCGATCTGTGAATTGTTGTCAGCTCCATAGACTGGTGCACCCTCTATCCACAACAGTGTGTGGTCATGTTCATTTACCCTATTCTAGAATTCAGTCACAAAAAAGTAGTACAATATTTTTTCGAAAAACATTTCATCATGGCATATCAATTGTCTCAAAGCATTTATTCTATGTCTACAGTAGTGAGTACATGTCACTGGGTCTTTTCTTATGAGGTAGTTAATGTCATTATTTTCCATTGTATCGGTTTGTTTTTTACGTTTACTGTTCCTATGTAGGTCAGATAGGGCAACCACCAATGGGTCCCAGCAATGCTTTTCACTTGTAAATCTGATGAAAAATGTTGGTGGGCCCAATTGCTGAATCATTGAAAAAATAGTTTTCTTGTTTTGTTGCAAATAGTCAGGAGAGGTGCAAATGTTTTTGAAATCTATGTATCCAATATCAGATTTCAGAATTTTTTCTAGCTTTACTTTGTACTTGAAATCCTTGGCCAACAACTTTCTTCCTTGTAACTGGCCTTTTCTTATTCGGACCCACATGCAGGAGAGAACTTGCTCTATTATCATGCGCATTGTTTTGAAAAACAATTTTTTTATGTGACAGGAGAAGTCATCGCTTGAATGTAGCAGCTCCCATCGGCCTATTTTATGATAACTTAATTGTTTTGTAATGTCAGTGGCACGTGGATCTCCATAGAAGAGTTTTGGGAAATTCATTTCCTCGGCGAATTTGTCCTTGAATATTCCAAGTGGACGTTGCCCCTCATCAAGTGCAATTTCAACAATCTTGCCTTGCAAGTCACAAATGCACTGTGAATCAGTGAATCCATGCACCAATGTCTCAGTAGGTGTTTCATTCTCTGATTCATCACTTGTATCAAATTCACTAGCATTTTCGAGAGTCTCTGCAGAGTTTGCATCCTCTTCTCCAAGAACACTATTCCAGTTCTCATTTATACAAATGTTTTGTGCTTTGTACAGGGTCTTGGAACATAATTCCTTTAATGCTTTCATAACAACATGCACTTTGCCTATTTGATACGCATTTTTGTATCGCAAGCATCTTTTCAGAGCCACAAAAATTGTCATTGTATTGCTAATGAATTGTGGCAAGGCTTTTTGCACAACATCTAGTTGAACAGGCACATTAATAATTGATCATGTTAAGCCCATCTGGGATCGTTTATAACCCCAAGGCTTGATTTGTGCAAATGAAATTCATAGAGACACAAGTCTCTCTTCAAATTTTGTAAGTGCACTTACATCTGGTAGTGTTGTATTACATCTTATTTGGTCGGGGTTGCAAATTGTGGCAGTTTTCCATTTTCAAGCGACCGTTTGCATGGAAGACAAATTTTTCCACTGGAAAATGTTTTATCGTGCGTTGTCAAGCGGAGGTATTCTGCTTCCAAATCAGGCATGAAAGACTTACTATTTTTTGCGAAATTCAATTGTTCACAAATTGCACATGCAATGGAAGGAGTGTCTTTAATTTGTTTCATGTAGGTTTGTCTTGCATCTTTCTTTCGCAGGGAATTATGGGTAGAAAGTGTTTGCTAGTTTTCATTGGTAGTACTGCATGGTATTGTTTCTAGCCCACGAAACGTGACAGTTGCATGACCATTGTGGGATATACGACCGTACTTGTTTCTGTCGTGTTGTGCATGAACAAATTTTTTTAGATTTTGATATGTGAGTTTCTCTCTAAAAGGAAGTGTAGCAATGTATTTTTTTCTCTCGCGCATCACCTTTTTCAAGTTCTGGTAACTTACTCTACGTTTCTTGTCCAAGGGCAGGATGAACTGATGGCAACTGGGATGAATTTCACTCTCATTTAGGTTGTGATAACTTAGTCTACGTTTTTTGTTTAAGGCATGTATGGCCTCATCACAACTGAGATGAATTTCATGCATAACTTTTTTCAAGTTGTGATAATTTACTCTACGTTTTTTGTTTTAGACCTGTATAGTCTCATCACAACTGGGATGAATTTCATGCATGAATTTTTTTGTTTAAGCCCTGTATGGCCATATCACAACCGGGAGGAGTTTCATTCTCACTAAAAAGCATGCCACGCGTATACAGATTTGATGTGGTTTGGGGGGCATGGACATTGAACCCTAAACCAGTGATATGTCCAAGCAAAGGTTGATAATGGATATGGGTTGTATCTCTTTTCACTGAGAGGATGTCAATTGTTCGATCGTAATTTGAATCAATAGACCAGGAATGGACAGTGCCATCTGGAAACCCCGACCAGACCTGGATATTTACTATGAATATGATAGACAACCATTGCAAACAGAATCTGCAACCCTCCACATTTCCTTTTTCATATGGCAGCACCATGTTTACAAGGTATTCTTGTCAACTTCCAATTGCCGACATATTTTCTAGGAGATATGGCTAAATGTGTTGATGCAAGCAGTTAAAATCATGTTGGTTGCCACCTATAATTGCATTGCAAAAGGATTGTACAGTGTAAAGTCGCAGCGACTGCACATCGAACTCCTCTACTACCAAACAACAAATTGCATTGAACAGGCTATCTCCATAGCTAGACACAACATGTGTTGCTAGCTGTAAACCATGGCAGTCTATGCGATGCATAATCCGTTTCCATTGTGATTCAAGGTCTTTTCAAATGAGGGACAAGTAAATATGAGCTCCTTCAAGATTGCATATGGACAATTTTTTGTACAGTAGTGGTTCATAATGACCACTGACAGCATTAGCATCATGGAACAAGATGCAATATGGATTGTTAGATGCAATTTTGTTGAATAGTAGATATCTTGTTTTTCTTGTCAATGACCATATTCCAATTGATATATTGATCTAGTTAGACAGCCACCGTATACAAAATGTATCTCCCCAAAATCCCCTCTCATGTGCAGGCATAATTGGAGATGCAGACAACCGCATCTTTGAAAAATATGTAGCAACATCATGTATTCCATGCAACTACCGAAGAAAATAAGATTCTAGTTCGTATTCATACAAATACAATGCCTCCGGGTCGCCATTTTTTAAACAACCCAAGAAATAATCTATCAATCCATTGTGCAGTTCGGTCGAGGAATAACGGAAATGCAGTAGAACCTGAAATGCATCGAAAATACAATCCCCTACAGTATACGAGAATGCATCCAATCTAAAAAGTCCATTGCTATGCAACACCTCGTCAATGTTGTCATGTATAATGGAGTGTGTATCTATTTCATATGACTCAACATCTATTACTTCTTTCACCTTTTCAACTGTGATTTTGAAGTTGTTTCATAGATACTTTCAATTTGGATGAAAACAGAGAATAGGGGGAAAAAAGTATAAAACGAGTATGTATCTTTCAACCTTCTTCTTGCCAATTTCAATCCCCCCTAGTCCCCATAGCAGATGACAAGAAAAAAAACCCACACTAGAAAGTGAACGAAACATAAGAAACAACGCAGATAAATAACAACATAAATTTACTGAGCAGAAAGACCGATTTGAACCTATTCGTGGCATGCATCCTACAAGCTTCTAAGAGCCAGAAAAAGTTCTGCAAAATAGAAAGGATAGGACAAAGGCAACAGGTGGACGCAGTTTTCCGACCCACGGAATAAAATCATTCCCTGCCTCTACACCCTGGCGGATGGTTCCCTCTTCTGATAGCTCCGAACTAGTTTTCGAAAACCCGTCTGCATTGCAATTTTCAAAATAGATATGAATGTGGCAGCCGACATATGAAGACGCATGTTTTCCAGGAACAGAAATTAAGAGCACAGAGAAAGATGGTCTGCAAAAGAATTTTGAGGTAGGCACGGAAACTTACCCGTCAATAAGGGATGACAAGAGCTCAGCCCCAAAACCTACAAACCGCAACAACAGATCCAACAACTTGCAAAGTTGAAGAACAACAAACCAGTGAGCATCCACGAAGAGGTCCAACTGCAACTGCAGGACCTCAACTTTGCAAAGTTGAATCAAACAAGAACAAGAATCATGGAACGAACCAACGAACAAGCATCAAACACTGAACCAGTGATGTCGGTGGAGAACAATTCAACACAATTTCACTACAAACAACACCATCAAAAAATGGAACGAAACTGTATTGCAACGCATCTGTACAATAAACATTTAAGACTGCCAGACTTGTTAGGTAAACACTTAAGACTGTCATAATCATTGAAGGGCGTAGCCCCGCGCAAACATTTAAGAAAAAATCCAGCGTGGCAGACCTTTTCTCTCGAAGCACACAAGAATAAAGCAAAAATCACACATAGTAATATGCTAGAGAATGTATTCTAGCTAGCAGAAAATGCTAAGCCAAACATTTGAACTAATGCTAGCATTAATCCACCTTCGATCAATGCATAAGAAAATATATGATTCAAAAATACCATATAAGATCAAATACTTTGGAGATGCCAACATATATAACACTGGGAATAGTGAAGCCGACAATAAGACCTCCAATCCGTCGTCCAATCATATCATGACATATATGGTACTTTTTATTATAAAAAAAATCGATGTTTTCAGTTCCCTGGTTCCAACAATAGATAATATGGAAATATTTGTGGTCAAAAGACAAACTAATACGAGGTCAACGAATTATCAATCGCTATAGTCTCTCTATGCCTACGGCAGGGACTAATAATTTGGTAATCAATTTATGTGTACTTGCAATATTTGTTTCATCATGCTCTTTTTGTTCGTGTCAATAATATATATGTAAATGCAATGCAGCGCATAAGAGAAGGGAGTCATCACCAATTTCACATGTCCCTTTTTGTCATAGCTATAATGCCAATCTACAACTTTCATTCACATCGATGACAACGATGGTTTTATTGAACTATTTGCTTATGGTAGTTGAATTAATTGTGATTAAATCATTTCATCTTTGTTAAGCGCAAGCTTTCTACGTACTCTTCTTTTTTTAGTGTTGACTTGTAATTTTAAATTTATTAAATTAAATTAAATTTTGACATCATCATAATCAAGATGTTATTTTAAGAAAATATTATTTTTTTAGTGTTGATATATAATTTTAAGTTTATTAAATTAAATTAAATTTTGACATCATCTTAATCAAGATGTTATCTTAAGTAAATATATTTGTTTGTCAAAGCTTTTTTAATTTGTTTTGTAATTTATGTTTTTTTTGCCATAATGAATCAATTCATTAGGAAAAACAATACACAACTTTCATTCTCCTCCATGATAACATCTAAGTCGAGCTATATTGTGGGTATGTTTTACTGTTTGGTAATGGTAGTTGAATTAATTGTGAAGGAAGCATTTCATATTTGTAAAGGATTGTTGTCTATATACTTCTTTGTGTTGATATCGAACTTTATGTTCATTAAAATTAAATTAAATTTTGACATAATCATCGTATTAATTAAGTTTTGAGTAAAGTTTTTTTAATTTGTTTTTCTAAAACTCTTTTAGAAAAAGTAATTGAGAGAATGTGAATCAAATAATTTATTCATTTGAGAATGTGAATCAAATATTCATTTGATCAAATAATAACGGGAGTAAGTTGTAAATCGGAAAAATTGTATCCATGAAAGATCTTTCGGCATTGATTATACATGTAAATAAATAATTATTCATTTGATTCCCAAATCATTAATTTGCAAATAAACACAACAAACAATCTCTCTCATACAATCTCTCTCATAGTTAAGAATTTAATCTCTCTCACATTATGGCCAATACCCTCACTCTTCAACTTCAATCTCCCATCTTCTTCACATTATGGCAAGTGTACCCATTCTTCCATTTCAATCACCCTTATGTCATGGCTTCTCCATTGACTCTACAAGAGAGGTAAGGAATAAACAACTTTGTTGCTCATCTCACTTCTTTATTGTTGGCTTATTTTTCACAAGGGATTTGTAATGCAGGAACATCTGCTTAAGTGAATTTTCGAGGTTGACTCCAAGGGTCACAAAACAATTTACCAAGGGAGTTGGTTCCCTAATTTTATTTATTGTAATAGCTAGATGTTTTTAGAAGACATTTTGGCATATGTCTTATGTTTGATGGTTGATATTATTGTTGATTTTGTTGTTGATATTTAGGGACAAAATATCTAGATTTAGGGTTTATGAGATAGCTCAGGATTTTGTTAGGTTGAGATTTAACCGAGAGCTCTGTGTTTTTATTATGATTCTTGATGTAATTAGGAAGGTTCGCAAATGTGCAGAGTGGAGAAGTGTGCATTTTTTAAGAGGTTTGTATCACCATGAAGGAACATAACATTATTGTCATATTTTTTTCCTTCGATCATTGAATAAAGATTGAGAATTGTGACTTTATATCTCCTATCTGCATATTTGTCAAATTTTGTGTGTAATTGTTTAAACAAGTGCAGGTGAACTTGATCGTAGAGATTTAACAGGGTATCGAAGTCCAACTCTACAGACTCAATGAAATTACAAACGATAGAAGTCAATGACCAAGATTAGACCTGGGAGGAGTTCGCCAGATCGAAGGTTCTAGTCGATAGTCTATCTAATCTAAAAGCATATGAGAGCATGTTTCAGAACCTTCTTATCGGAGTCCCAGTTCCAGTCTGATCCCAACATAAGCATTCAAAGAGTTAAATCTGATCATCCATCAGGATAAAGCTATGACAAAGATCCACCATTCATTGATGCAAGTCATCAGAACTTCGTTCCTCATTGACTCTGACACAACACTCTGACGACCAATATTATTCGTCCATCGCAGGGATCTAGGAGTAATCCAGACCACCCATCGGGTAAGCCAATTCAGGGTCTTATTTCGATTTCCATTATGATCACAACATTCCAAGGCGAGATCTTGATAATCCTTTCAGTGATGATCAACGACTGTGAGTGGAAGTTGAGATTATCTGAAGAAGAATCTTTGTCCTCCACCTGGTATTTTATCAATGGTTAACATTGAGCTTCACCATATCCCAAATATGCAAATCTGACCATCCGTCAAATCTCAAAATCAACGATCACGATTAAAAGGGCTTTGGAATAACCTATCAGAGTTGTTTTGAGTTATGTTCACTCTGAATAGATCACTCTGACTTTGTAAAGAAGATCTGACCCTCAATTCAAGGAACAGATCGAGGGCTCGGAAGAATTCACTCCAGCAATCCACTCGAGGTTTAAAATTTTGAAATGAAGAAGGAGTTTAGCCTGTAGACGTGTGTTTTGTCATATGATCGAAAGGGTGCTTAACGCCCGATTGAACCTATGCAATGTAGAATCACAGAGAGAGATATGAGGCTAGCGAATAGAGAAATTTGCCACAGGGTTAGAATTTTTATCTTTGTATTGTGGGTATTGTAGCCGAGGGATATCATTTGTGGTATCGGAGCATAAGGGAGATTGTTTTCAGTAGCCATGAAACCCAAAAGAGGTAGGCCACCATTGGGAGCAGTTGCAGAATGAGTTGAGGAGAGTCCACGCTTGAATGGAATCCATGGAAGCGGCTCAATGACAGGAACCTGACATAGGTGATGTCAGTGAAGATGAAGACACTAGCTCTGAGGAAGGCAGAGAAGTTCCAGGAGGTGAAATAACCGAGGAAAAATTATTAAGGCTGGTTACAAAGGTGGGAGTTGGACCAAAAATTGAGGTCCCAATGTATGAGGGGAACTTGAATGTCGAAGAATCGCTTGGTCGAATCAATGAAATGGACAAATACTTCGACTATGAGGACATAGATGATAAGAAGAAGGTTAAGCACGTTGTGACTAGGCTAAAATGACATGCAACCCTATGTTGGGATGAACTGCAAGTTGAAACAAAGAAGAAAGGCAAGACACAAATCGGGAATTGGGACAGGATGGTGGCTAAGTTCAAGGCCGAGCTCATTCCTAAAGATTATCAGTTGAACATGTTAAGAAAACTACAGAACTTGAGGCAAAAAACTATGACAGTAAAGGAATATATAGAATAATTATATAGGTTGAACATCAGGGAAGGGCATGTAGAGGATGATGTTGAGAAAGTTGCAAGGTATATTAATGGATTAAGGTATGATATCCAGAATGAAATCAACCTCTTAAACCAAGGACTGTAGAAGATGCTTATCAAGAAGCTTTGAAATCAGAGGAGAAGATAACCAGAAAATAGAGCCAAAAAACAAGAGGAAGAGGTCCTACAAGAGGAAAAGGACAATTCAGTCACTGGGGAAGATCCCAAACTTCTAAAGATGAAGGGATAAGTTCAAGCTCAAATAGTCATCCATCAAGAGGAGAATTCAGAGGCAATGATTTGGCTCCAAAGGCAGAGGAAGAGGAGCCAGAGAAATTAGATGATACACTTGTGGCAAGACATGACACATGTCTTGGGACTGTCCTGAAAATAAATCATCAAATCAGAGAAATGAAAATGTTGTAGAGGCCAGGGAGGAAACAACTAATACAGTGGGAAAGGAATAAACTCCTGAAGTGAGAGAGTCTTTAATTTTGAAGAGGATCTTGGTCAAGTCAGAGAAAGAGACAAGTAAGCCAACACAATGAAAAAGTATGTTTAGGATTATATGCAAGTCAAAGGGGAAGTGTTGTTAAATTGTCATTGTCAGTGGAAGTACATACAATTTGGCTTCCACGGATATGGTGGAGAAGCTAGGATTGACGAGGATGGCACATCCCACTCCATAAAGAGTGTCCTGGTTGTAGAAAGGACATCGACTTTTAGTGAATGAGTAGTGTAAAGTGGAATTCTAAATTGGTACTTATGAGGATGAGGTATTATGTGACATAATGCCCATGGATGTTTGCCATATTGTTTTAGGAAGGCCATGGTAGTATGACAAGAAGGCTATTCATGATGGAAGGAGAAACACTTATTCCTTAGAAAAAGATGGACGTAAACATGTGTTGTTTCCCTTGAAGGATCAATCAACCAAACAAGAACCTAGACCTAGTGTGTTGTTGATGAGTGGGAAGGAGCTTCTACAAGAAGTCAAGAAGCAAGAGTAGGTACATTTTTCTCTTGTTGATAAGCCAAAGGTAATACTCAGTACTACAAATTTGGATGATTTACCTCCAGAATTTAAATCAAGTCAGCCCAACAAAGAAGCATACATATTGACCACTCAAGAGAATGAAGAAATAAAAAAGCAGATACAAGAGCTATTAGACAAAGGTTTGGTGAAAGAAATTATGAGTCCATGTGTTGTACCGACAGTGCTCAGCCCAAAGAAGGATGGTAGATGGCACATGTGCATTGATTCCAGGGCAATTAAAAAAACTACCATCAGGTACAGGTTTCCATTACCCAAAATAGATGATTTGATGGATTACTTAAGTGGGACAAAGTATTTTTCAAAAATTGATTTGAAAAGTGGGTACCATTAGATTAGGATAAGAGAAGGGGATGAATGGAAGACTGCTTTTAAGACTAATAGTGGATTGTATGAATGGTTAGTGATGGCTTTTGGGCTCACAAATGATCCTAGCACTTTTATGAGGTTGATGAATGAGGTCTTAAAAGAATTTATTGGGAAATTTGCGATTGTCTATTTAGATGACATTATGATTTACAGCTAGATAAAGGAGGAACAATTAAGGCATCTTAATATGGTTTTAAGTACCCTGCAAAAGGAAAGAATGTTGATAAATTTGAAAAAGTGAAGCTTTATGAAGAGGGAACTGATATATTTGGGGTTCGTAGTATCTTAAGAAGGCTTAAAGATGGATTTAGAGAAGATTCAAGCAATTGTGAATTGGCCAACCCCAAGAAGCACATTTGAGTTAAGAAGTTTCCATTGACTTGCAATTTTTTACAGAAAATTCAATAGAGGTTTCAGTCAGATATTTGCACCTATTGTATAAACTATCAAAGAGAGTAAAGAACCATTTAAGTGGATTGAAGTAGCTAATAGAAGTTTTAAATTGGTGAAGAAGAAGATTACTGAAAATCCTATATTATCTTTGTCAAGTTCTGTTAAATATTTTCAAGTTGAGATTGATGCTAGTGGGACTGCAATAGGAGTTGTCTTGAGTCAAGAGCATAGACCAATTTCATATTTCAGTGAGAAAGTAAATGAAGCAAAAAAAAAGTATTCATCTTATGACAAGGAATTTTATGCAATTGTTCAAGCACTTAAGAAGTGCAGGCATTACCTCATGCCCAAGGAGTTTGTCCTTGACACTGACAATCATGCATTAGAGTTCATAAGTAGTCAAATAATGATGAACCAAAGACACACCAAGTGGGTTGAATTTTTGAAAATTGTTACCTTTGTGATTAAACACATGAGTGGTAAGACTAATAAATTTGTTGATGCCTTAAGTAGGATTAATTTGCTTTTGCAAAAACGTCAAGTCAACACTTTAGCTTTTGATGCTCTAAAGGAAATGTATAAGGATGATGTAGATTTCAAGGATGCTTATGCAACTTGTGAAAACCTAGTCACCTCCAACAAAAGCCAATGGTTGAACTATATGCTACATGAAGGGTTGTTGTTCAAGAACAGTAAACTATGCATACCAAGGTGTTCAATGAGGGAAAATATGATTAAAGAAAAGCACAGTGGAGGACTGTCAGGACATTTTGGTCAAGATAAGACTTCTGAATGGGTAATTGCTTTATATTATTGGTCAGGTATGCATAATCAGGTAAAGAAATTTGTGGGAAAATGCAGGATATGTCACCATGCTAAAGAGAGGAGTCAGAACATAGGACAATATCAACCACTACCTATTCCAAACAGAACATGGGATTCGATCAACATGGATTTTGTATTGGGATTACCAAAGACACAAAGGGGGAATGATTCTATCTATGTTATGGTAGATAGATTTTTAAAAATGGCTTGTTTTATAGCTTGTAGGAAGACTAGTGATACAACTAATATAGCCAATCTTTTTTATTTTTTTTAGAAATAGTCAGATTGCATGGTCTACCCATAAGCATTGTTTTGGATTGTGATACAAAATTTGTAGGTAATTTTTGGAGGACCCTATGGAAGAAATTGGGTACTAATGTTAATTTTAGCTCAGCCTATCACCCACATACTGATGGGAAAAAAGTAGTGAATAGAAGCTTGGGGAATATTTCGAGGAGTCTTGTGTATGAAAATCCTAAGCAGTGGGACCATATGATTCCCAGGCTGAATTTGCATGTAATGACTAACCAAATAGAAGCATGGGAATAAGTCCATTCTATATTGTGTATCGAATGCATCCAAGAGGAGTATATGAGCTAAGGAATTTGGGAAATCGGGAATTAAGGAGCACAGATGGTGAGGATTTTGTAGTAAGCATGTAGGAGCTACAGGAAAATGTCAAGCAAATATTGCAGGAAAGCAGTGGTAAATACAAATAGAGGGCTGACATGAAAAGGAGACAAGTCGAATTTCAGGTTGGTGATTTGGTTATGGAATATTTGAGAAAGGAGAGGTTTCCAGTGATGACTTACAACAAAATGAAGCTGAAAAAGATTGGACCTTGCAAAATATTGAGGAAATTTTATGCCAATGCATATGAAATTGAACTTCCAACTCGTATTGGAATTTCTCCAATTTTCAACGTGGCAGATATGTATCCCTTTAAGGAAATAAAAGGTGTTTCAGTAGATGAGCCTGCAAGTGATGAAGATCATACCATTCAATGGGAAGAATAGTTTCCTAATGCATTTCAGAAGGATATTGAAGCAATATTGGACAAGAAAGTGGTAAGGAAGACCAAAGTTAAAGACTACTTCCAGTATTTGGTTAAGTGGAAGAATCGGCCAGAGGAAGATGCTACTTGGATGACAGCAGCATAAGTTTCCAAGTATGGAATATATTTTAAATATATCATGAACAATTATTTTCTTCCTCGGGAGTCTGATACATGAGCATCTGCCTAAGTGAATTTTTGAGGTTGACCAGAAGGGTCACAAAACAATTTACCAAGGGAGTTGGTTCCCTAATTTTATTTATTGTAATAGCTAGATGTTTCTAGAATACATCTTAGTAGATGTCTTTTGTTTGATGGTTGAGATTATTGTTGATTTTGTTGTTGATATTGAGGGACTGAATATCCAGATTTAGGGTTTATGAGATAGCTCAGGATTTTGTCAGGTTGAGAGATAACCGAGAGCTCTATGTTTTTATTATGATTATTGAAGTAATTAGGAAGGCTAGCAAGTGTGCAGAGTGGAGAAGTGTATGTTTTCGAAGAAGTATGTATGACCACAAAGGACCCAAAAGATCATTGTCATATTTACGTCTTTCGATCATTGAATAAAGATTGAGAATTGTGAATTTATATCTCTTGTGTGCATATTTGTCGAATTTTGTGTGTAATTGTTTAAATAAGTTCAAGTGAATGCGATCACAAAGATCCAATGGGGTATCAGAGTCCAACTCTACAGAATCAGTGAAATTATAGAGGATAGAAGTCAAAGACCAAGATTAGACTTGGGAGGAGTTGGCTAGATCGATGGTTCTGGTCGATAGTTTATTGGATCCGAAATCATTTGAGAGCGTGTTTTGTAACCTTCTTATCGGAGTCCTAGTTCCAGTTTGATACCGACGTAATCATTGTGAGAGTGAAATATGATCATCCATAGGGACAAAGCTATGACAAAGATCTGTCATTCATTGGTACCAGTCATTTTTCTTTGTTCCTCATTGACTCCAACACAACACTCTGACAACCAATCTGAGTCGCCCATCACAGGGATCAGGGAGTATTCTAGACCACCCATCAAGTAAGCCAATTTAGGGTCTTATTCTGACTTCCATTCGACCACAACGCTCCAAGGGGAGATCTTGATCACCCTTTCAGTGACGATCAATGGATGTGAATGGAATTTGAGATTGTCCGAAGAAGAATCCTTGTTGTCCATCTGGCAATTGATCAACGGTTAATAGGGAGCTTCACCATATCCCAAATATGCGAATCTGACCATCCGTCGGATCTTAGAATCAATGGTCATGATTGGGCCTCGAAACAGCCTGTCGGAGCTGTTTGATTTCTGTTCACTCCGAATAGATCACTCTGACTTCGTAAAGAAGATCTGACCATCCATTCAAGGAATAGATTGAGGGCTAAGAAGAATTCACTCCAGCAAGTCGCTCGAGGTTTAAAATCACGAAATGAAGAAGGAGTTTAGCATGTGGACGTGGTGTTTGGTCATATGATCGAAAGGGTGCTTAACGCCTTATTGAACCTGTGCAATGTACAAGCTCATAGAGAGATTTGAGGCTAGTGAATAGAGAAATTTGCCACAGGGATCAAATTGTTATCTCTAGATTGTGGGTATTGTAGCCAAGGGATATCAATTTGTGACATAATTGTTTTCTTACATAGTCATTATTATGACTCTACTCATCTCACTTACTTATTCTTGGCTTCCTTTCCACTCGGGTTTGGTGACATAATTTTGTACTAATTATGTCATGAAATGTAAGGCAATACAAAGAATGGAGAACATGAATTGTAAGGTTTATAACGAAAACATACATAGAATATGGAAATAAATTTGTATAAGAATATATGTTTCTTAAATACCTCATGTACACGTTTAAATAAATAAAAAAGACATAATAAATAATAAATGTAAAGTGGATAAATATAATACAGACATAATAAATCATAAATGTAAAGTGGATAAATATAATAGAAAGAAAATACATAATAAATAATAGTTCAAGGGAATTGTTCAATCCTGCATCAAACTTTATTCTCTTTTGCTTGTTGTAATTTCACAACATAAAAATTTTAAGTTTTCGTATATTTGGAATTTTGATAAATTGTGGATTTAGATTTGGACAAAATTTTCAGGAGTATAGTTCCATCATACATAAACATAGATTATGGTGGAACTTTGATTTCTACTAGATTCTCATCAGATTTATAGCTAAAAAGAGGATCCTCTTTGCCACAATAATAAATTAGTCCTAATTCAAGGGGTTAGGTGAATTGATTGTGGCCAATATTATTGGTTTAGTAGATTCTAATTGATTTATTAGTACCACTTTATCAATAAATTACATGGGATGAATTTTTCATAAACATAATAAAAAAATTGTTTTCCAAATTAGTTTAAACATTCACATTATTATGAATTTGCATGTATTCCAGAGTATCTAATAATTACTTTATTAATAATTATATGATATAAAATTATTTTACATATTAGTTAAAACATTCATGTCATTCTAAATTTGCATATGTTATTTAAATATTTGATTATTGCTTTAATTTTGAAGGTGGAAAAATTTATCATAACTCAGTTGTCAATCGACAATGTGGACAACTATCTTTGGTTGTTATCACACGGGCTAACACATCACCATTATTCAAAGAAAACAACGCCTCCTGAAATGACTCGCTAGTGGTCCATAAGGGGGCAGACCTTTACTCCTACCAAGTGCATTTAGGTCTTAGGGTGTAATGTGTTTCTTTACATCCAAGGAAGACAAGCTCTTAGCTAATTAGAAGTAGTTTTAGGTATTAGTCTAGGACCAAAAGGCGGTTCTAGCCTACATAGTATTTGCAAGAAAGATAATATATCTTATTGTTATCGTTAAGGATACAACAATGTGATCATGTGCTTTTAATTAGCATCAGGCCTCAGTCCCATACACGGGACCAGATACTACCACTGATTGCAGTTAATTTATCAAATTTAAAATCCATAAACATGATATAATATTTTATCATCCATAACTTTAATATAGAGTTTATCTTCAAGGGTGTTTCATTATTACTAAGTCACATATGCCTAACATCTTTTTAAATTGAAATTTTCTATGACATAATTCCCTCTCTATACCAAAAATATTATCCCACTTTAGTTGAGAGAAGTAGATCATGACAATATATAAGCTCTAATATACCATGATCCTTATGCCAATGGGGGTAGAATAAGCCCCACTAGATAGTTGGTTGGAAGTCACTCATTGTGAAAATGGTCCTCTTTATTAATAAGGTCCAAATTAGTTAGTATGCCCTCATTATAAGTGGGCCCATAGGTAGTTAAGGTTATTTATTGATATTTATATATCGAGTAGGAGGTTATGTAATGTTTTGTCAAGATTTATTATTGTATTTGGATCTTTTCTATAGGAAGTTTTCCCCTTAAAGAGGCAAGTGAACATAACTCTCTATTTCTAAATATCAAGAGATCTTTCTCAAGGTTTATATGTTTTCCCTTGTGTTCTTTGGTTTTGAATTGGTATCATATTACATTCTATGTGATTTCTCTAAAGTTATGGGTTTAAGTGCATTGTAAGTGGTTTCACCTCAAACCCTACCTTGAAAAATAAGTTATTTTCTGTTGATTGTAAAATCTCTTTCTTAAGCCAACAAGCTCCGGATTTTTTGAATTTTATTTTAGAGATGTGTTCCAAAATCTTTAAATAACACAATGATATGTCATTTAATGGGTAAAAATGTGATCAGGGAAGAAGATATGCAAGAAATATAAGTGGAATCACATTATTGGACACCCTCATAACATATGTTGGTACCCCTTCGAGTAGTACCACATCAGATAGTGCATGTATACAAAATCTCACTTCCACATACTGTAGGGTATATAGGAAGTCCCGTGGGTATACTTGAAACAAACTTTCGATAAACTAATCAACTATCTTGTTGCTATAGTACACTAAGAACAATACTTGGGGATATCACTCTCTGGTACCTGGGTAGTTGAGTAGTATGACTAAGGGCACGGTTGAGCCTCCTTAGTTAGTGCCTTGAGATACTAAGTACTACTATTGGACCCCACAAGAATACCAGAGAGCTATAACACCTAACACTCCCTCGTTCTCATAACGAATGACCTTTTTCAGTGAGCTCGCCCATGGTGGAGCCCTATAAACCACCTCATACCAAGTCTCTTGACAAAATGACCAACCACTCTACTACCGACAGGTTGGACAACCTATAAACTCAATTTTAGCAAATTTAGATGACAATAAAAGGTTGGGATTGGAAGTTAGATAAGAATTTGGAGCAAAAAAGTCACCATAACCTAGCTAGTATGGAGAAGATGTTGAATGAGAAGTTGGCATTTATGCCAGCTCGAGCCATACCAGAAGAAGATACCTGGAATGCACAACACATTTAGCCACACCAAAAAGAAAACTCTAACTTAAGACTATTTAGCCATTGACAACCTTCTTTAGGTCCTCATAGCAAAAACCAATGGATAATAACATATGGCACCGTTTTCCTAAAGTGTACATGAACAATTTTGATGGTTACGACCCGTCGAAACGAGTCACCCATATGGAACATTACTTCACCCTCGAGGGAATTATTGATGCAACGATGAAACTTAGGGTGGAGGTCTTATATCTGGATCTAGAATGATGACAATGCCATAAAAATTCATGTGTGATCCACATTTCCTGGAGTCAGTTTGTTAAATCTATCCCTACACATTTCAAGCGAGATAATCACTATTTGGGGCAGCTTACCAAATTACGACGAACAAGCTTTGTTGCATAAATTATGTCATCCTTTGAGAAATTAGCCATCCATACAGATAACTTCATATATTATTTCTATAAAGTATGTTTCATTAGTGGCATCAAGGAGGAGATTCAAGCACAAGTCGGAATTCAGTGTCCCATTACCTGGTTGGAAGCATATCAGAGGGATCTAGAAGCAGAGATGACGATTAATGCACAAACAAAAAAATCCTCTTTCATTTCCCACACTTTCCCTCCT
>JZKD02S0471028.1:44424-55700 GCA_000966675.3 Picea glauca
CATCTCGCTGCCATATTTCCAAACCAAGGAAATAATGAAGAAGGCCCAAATCCTTCATCTCAAACTCCTTTGCAAGGTCCTCCTTGCATGAGTGTATCAGTTGCTCATCACCAATCAGTATTAAATCATCCACATAAAGTACAATGATTAAAAGCTTACCCTCCACCACAATTTGGTATAGGTTTGCATTTGCTTCACTTTTAGTGAAGCCCAATCCAGTGAAATAGTTGTCTATCCAAGTGTACCAAGCACGACGTGCTTGCTTTAGCCCATACAATGCTCTCTTGAGTCTGCACACATGTGACTCTCTGTCAAAGGTCTCAAAACCTTCTGGTTGTTCAATGTACACTTCTTCCTCAATGATCCTGTTGAGGAACGCAGTTTTTACATCCATCTGATGAATGCGCCATCCCATCTGTGCTGAGAGTGTAAGGATGGATATTATGGAAGAGTATCTTGTGACAGGTGCAAAGGTCTCATCATAATTTATCCCCTTGATCTGTGAGAAGCCCCGGGCCACAAACTTGGCCTTGTATTTATCCACACTCCCATCAGCAGCTTGCTTTACCTTGTAGATCCATCTAGAACCTACAATTGATTTATCAATCGATCTTGGGACAATTTCCGATGCACTGTCTTTGAAAATGGATTCATACTCCTCTACCATAGCATCAACCCAAGTGGGGTCCTGCACTACTTCCTGAAAGGAAGATGGTTTAGTCACAATACATTTGCTCATGAGAGCCATGTATCCAGTAAATCGATCAGGATACTGTCTCTGTCTGCGCTGTGAAGTAGGGGCTCCTACATTTTGTGCAGCATCTAGTCTTAATCTGTCAGCTTCTGTGGTGCGCTTTCTGCCATTTCTGATGGATGGCTTTGCTTGAGTGGTTTCCTCCACTCCATGAACCTCCTCATGTGGTTGATCCACATCTTGAGACTCATCCTTGGGAACCAACAGTTCCTCTTCTGCATGCAAGTCTAGCTCCCTCTAAGGCGATAACCACATGGCTTTCCCCTCATCGAATTTTATATCCTGTCGGATAAAAATCATCTTATTGTTCGAAAAATACACATGATAATTATGAGGTGTTTCTCTGTACCCCACAAATATTCCGACTTCAGCAGTCGGTTCCAGCTTCTTCCTGGCATCCTTGGTCACATGCACATAAACAGATGAGCCAAAAAGTTTAAAATGAGAAACATTAGGTTTATTACCAGTAAAAGCTTCTTCAGGTGTACTCATGCCAAGTACTCTATGAGGACAATGGTTCTGCACATAAACCGCAACATTGCATGCTTCTGCCCACAAATGCATTGATAGGCCCTAATCATGCAACATCGCTCGTGTTTCACCCACGATCGTTCTGTTCTTTCAGTTGCATGTGAGTTCATTGATTAACTGAACTCTCACTAGTGCATGTTTAGTTATAACTAGTACAACTGATCTTAACTCACTTAACTACACTTATAATTCTGTTACAAATTCAACTCACTCAGTTATGAATGAAATAATAGATTAATATTTATTGTCTAATTTATCTAAGGGAAAAGTAAATTAGACATATGTTTCTTGTTAACTTTTCAACACTCCCTCTCAACAAGAAAGGGATTATCCTTCACCCCAATCCTGTCTCTATGATATTCGAATTTGCTATTGGTGAGTGCCTTCGTCAGAATGTCGGCATCCTGATCTTCCGTGGGAATGTATTGAAGCAACATTATCTTTCGCTGCACACAATCTCTGAGATGATGATACCGGATATCTATATGCTTAGATCTGTCATGAAACAGAGGATTAATTGAGAGTTTAATGCAACTCTAATTATCACAATAAATCATTGTCAGATCTAAATGAGAACCAAACAAACCAACCAAGATCTTCCTCATCCAGATAGCCTCACATGCAGCTTGACTCGCTGCCATGTATTTCGCTTCCACTGAACTAAGTGCCACGGATCTTTGGTTCCTGATGTACCAAGAAACAGTTGTAGATCTGATACTAAAGATCCCCCTTGATGTGCTCTTTCTGTCCGTTGGGCTGCCCGCCCAATCTGCATCCATGAAGCCATGCAACTTCACCTCATCCATATGTCTGTACCATAATTCATACTCATATGTGCCCTTCAGATATCTCAGGACATTCTTACCCGCCTTCCAAAAGAGTTTGGTAGGATTAATCATCGCTTGACTTAGTTGGTTAACCGCATAGCAAATCTCTGGTCTCATGTTCACTAAATACATTAGCGAACCCACTAACTGTCGATAGACAGTAGCATCCACTACCTCTTCATAAGTAGCATCCTCTTTCCTCTAGTTTCCTGGAAGAGGAGTATCCATCGGTTTGCAACCCTCCATGTGAAATTTGCGCGGTATCTCCCTTGTATACTTTCCCCGAGACACAAAAATTTCACCATCTCGCTATCATATTTCCAAACCAAGGAAATAATGAAGAAGGCCCAAATCCTTCATCTCAAACTCCTTTGCAAGGTCCTCCTTGAATGAGTGTGTCATTTTCTCATCACCAGTCAGTATTAAATCATCCACATAAAGTACAATGATTAAAAGCTTACCCTCCACCACAATTTGGTATAGGTTTGCATCTGCTTCACTTTTGGTGAAGCCCAATCCAGTGAAATAGTTGTCTATTCGAGTGTACCAAGCACGAGGCGCTTGCTTCAGCCCATACAGTGATCTCTTGAGTTTGCACACATGCGACTCTCTGTCAAAGGTTTCAAAACTTTCGGGTTGTTCAATGTACACTTCTTCCTCAATGATCCCATTGAGGAACACAGTTTTTACATCCATCTGATGAATGCGCCATCCCATCTACGCTGAGAGTGCAAGGATGGATCTTATGGAAGAGTAACTTGTGACAGGTGCAAAGGTCTCATCATAATCTATCCCCTCGATCTGTGAGAAGCCCCAGGCCACAAACCTGGCCTTGTATTTCTCCACACTCCCATCAGCAACTTGCTTTACCCTGTAGATCCATCTCGAACCTACCACTAATTTATTAATCGGTCTTGGGACAATTTCCCATGCACTGTTTTTTACAATGGAGTCATACTCCTCTACCATAGCATCAACCCAAGTGAGGTCCTACACTTCTTCCTAAAAGGAAGATGGTTCAGTCACAATACATTTGCTCATGAGAGCCATGTATCCAACAAATCGATCAGGAGACTGTCTCTGTCTGTGCTGTGAAGTAGGGGCGCCTACATTCTGTGCAGCATCTAGTCTTAATCTCTCTGTTTCCGTGGTGCGCTTTGTGCCATTTCTGATGGATGGCTCTGCTGCTTGAGTGGTTTCCTCCACTCCATGAACCTCCTCATGTGGCTGATCCACATCTTGAGACTCATCCTTGGGAACCAACAGTTCCTCTTTTGCGTGCAAGTCTATCTCCCTCTCAAGCGACAACCACATGGCTTTCCCCTCATCGAATTTTATATCCTGTCGCATAACAATCATCTTACTGTTCGACAAATACACACGATAATTATGGGGTGTTTCTGTGTACCCCACAAATATCCCAACTTCAGCAGTCGATTCCAACTTCTTCCTGGCATCCTTGGTCACATGCACATAAACAGATGAGCCAAAAATTTTAAAATGAGAAACATCAGGTTTATTACCAGTAAAAGCTTCTTCAGGTGTACTCATGCCAAGTACTCTATGAAGACAACAACTCTGCACATAAACCGCAGTATTGCATGCTTCTGCCCACAAATGCATTGGTAGGCCTTGATCATGCAACATCGCTCGTGTTGCACCCACGATCATTCTGTTCTTTCTCTCCATGACCCCATTTTGTTGTGGGTTATGAGGCGCTATGAGTTCTCTTTGAATTCCTTCTCTGCTACAGAAGTATTTGAATTCATTAGAGATGTATTCTCCACCATTATCGCTCCTTAGAGCCTTCACTTGCTTCCCCGACTCTTTCTCCACCAATGCTTTAAACTCACAGAACTTTGAGAATGTTTGATCCTTCTTTTGCATGAAGAATATCCAGCATTTATGAGAAAATTCATCCACAAAAATAACATAATACCTATGTTTTGTTGTTGAAGAAACCAAGAATGGTCCACACACGTCTGTGTGAATTCTCTCCAAGATCACTGAAGCACGATTCTCCTTTTCATGAAAGGTGGACTTTACATGCTTCCTTAGGGTGCACCCCTTGCACTAATCTAACTGAGCAAGTGTTCCCCTTGGAAGTACACTAGATATCTGTTGCATGATTTTCAAGGCTCCATGATGAAGATGGCCCAATTTCTTGTTCCATAATTCGCCCTCATCCCGGCTCACCACTTCTTCTGCCTTGCCTATCATGGCACTGCAGCCATCTACCTCCAGCATGTAGAGATTCTTAACTCAAATCCCTATCTTCTTGACTTGACCTGTTGCTTTATGCCGCAGGTAGGCTTTTCCACTGCTAAAAACAACATCATAGCCTCTGTCCTCCAACATTGTGACTATTATCAGACTAATTGGTAGGTGTGGACACTAACAGATCTCCCTAGATCCACCTGGATCTAAAACAAAACAGGACAGGACATGACTCTTTCCCTAAGTTATGACCATTGAATTAGCTAGTAAGGAGGAACAAGTGACATACCTTAGTATCGCTTCCTAGGGTCTTTGTTGCACCCGCTTCACTCTGGTGCTCTCATGAAGTCAAGACCAAGACAACACAAACCAACCAAAGTGAAGATAGAAAAATATATTCAATTGACAACTTATGTGTATGATCAAGGAATTACACAATAAAGTAAGAATGACTTTATGGGAAAAAGATGTGTTGTTGTATCATATTAATCGAAAGTAGAAGATACAACCTGATCACCTTGATGTCGCAATCTTCCTTTTGGTGACTCTTGGTTCCAACACACACACTTGCTCGATCCTTGCATGAAGAAGATTCAAATCCTCTTGATAGACTTGCTAGAGTCTCCAAGCTCCTGTTCAAGCTGGGTCCTTCACACAATTCCTTCACCAATTCTCCAATTAATCTTGCTTAACCTTTTCCATGAGAATCCTATCAATATATAGAAGAGGATGAGATGGTTACATAGATGAGAATGATCCCACCAAATTAGGGAAACCCGTAAAATGATAACCATTCGAATGCCAACCCATTCTCTAGAAGATTCCCTTCTAGAACCCTCAAGACTTCTTCCTTTTTCCAAGCTTGAGAACAAGTTCACACCCTAGACCTAGAGCACAGTGTGAGAAGTTCGCACCCTAGCTGAAGGCAGCCTGCGAGAATGGGTCATTCTCGCACCCTACGCTATAAGCAGCCTACGAACTCTCTTCAAAAATATGTTTTCTGAAAGGAGATGAATGTCACTTTTCTCGGGAGAAAGTTCTTGTTGGGAGCTTGAGTGCACCATCATCAATAGACCATCAAGATGACCAAAATCATGGGTAATAGAATGCCCCCCAAAGTATGAGGTCGGAATCAGTGACAGCTGAAATACTTTGTAAACTGCGTGTGTGTGTCGGAAACCAGGAGCGCACCTAATCGGAAACCTGTGAACAACCAAGCATCTGCAAAATATCATACTAGTTCTGAGGTAGGCATTCCCATACTTAGATCACGGACGAATGAAATTATAAGCATAGGTCATGGCCACCAATCATACACTGTGGATCCATGTCGTTAACATATCGCATAGCCACCAAGAATACACTGTGGATCTATGCAAGAAAATTCAAATTGAGACGACATAGCCACGAGACATACAAAGTGGATCTATGTGTAAGAAAATTATACATATTCCATCGCAACCTAGACCAAAGATATGAGATCCAGGGTCTTCAATCCCATCGCCCAAAAGTATGAATCTAACCATGTGATTACATGTGTCGAAGTCGAACATGGTAGAAACCACTTGATTACCGGTCATTGATGAAACCGTTAACAAGTGCGAGGGAAAGCACCATTAATTTAAATGATTCCCAAGGTACACTAGTACAATCCATCGAATGTGAATGAATGAGTTGAGGTCGAAAACCCGACGGAATCTTTCGATCAGGGGTCAATGATGGAAAACCACTGTCAAAAGTGAGGAAACCTGCCATTGAGGCATGCAAGTTCCAAGGTACCAAAGAATTTCTAAGTCTTGTTTCCGGATAATGAGCTGGAGTCGACGGAACAAAACTCATCACAGGAGGGCCTTGATGTATCCCCCATCAATGACACGAAATGAGTAACAGATTTTGAAGGTGAAACAGAGTATGATGTAAGTTGGACTGGACATAGGGAAGGTTGACACGGAAATAATGGACAACTGCAGATGGCCGAATCAATAGAGGTTTCAGATGAACTTCTCTTGAACATATGAATGACACGACCAAGGATTTGGCAGCATTGACTCAGAGACGACACAGGGTATGACCTTGTAGCAAATTGAATGAGAGACAAATGGATATCCCAAACTGGCTTCAAATAATGAATAGGGGGGTGTCATGTTCAAGAGCGACACTTACTGCCAATCAATATAAATATGAAAACACATCCGTTTCCCAAATTTTCCCCCACCATTTCTGGAGGAGGATAACATATGCTTGTTTATGTAAGCTCATCCTTCTGATGAGTCCTTCAGATTATGTTTAACAAACCCTAGGAAGGAGTGGTTTGGTCCCATTACAGGTCTGTCGATGTTTGTTTAACGAGTCGAAAGATAGAAAACTCGAAGGTCTTTTCATGATTATAGAGTCTGGAAAAACACTTAAAAGAGAACTCTCTCAATTCCTTTTTCGTAAAATAGTCTGATGAGATCGAAAAAGAGATAAATTATTGTCCAATAGACGCTTTCTTCAAATACTTTAATGAGCGTGAAAATAGCAAGGTCGCTCGGCGATCTTTTCATATTTAGAGAGTTTGAAAATAGCTTAAAGAGAACTCCAGGGGGGTCATTTTTTGTATAACCTTGTTGAGCCAGAAAAAGTGATAAAAGTGTGCTCGATCGCGTTCTCATATATTTTCTAGCATGAGAACGGACAAAGACCAAGCTCGAGGTTTTGTGCAAAAACCATAAAAAACCATCAAAACATGCAATGAAAAAGAGAAAAATATATGTATCCCTGTGTACGAACATCGAAGTCGCCATGTCTGCAAAAGTCGCACTCACAGGGGTATTAGGCATTAGGTTTGAAGAAACAAAACAATTATAAAATCCAATAACAAATGGTAAAAGTAAATATAAGGGAGTAAAAGTTATTTTTACCATAGTCATTTTAACTTTACCAATATTTGAGTCCAAAACCCCTCTTTTGCCCTTGAATTTCGGTGCTCGATTGCGGGAGTTACGAGCATCCATTCATCGAACCGTCTCCAGCAGTGAGGTAAGCTCCTTGTCCTTTATCTTTTCATGGTTTGATTTTTCATTTTCATTGGTAAAAATCATGCTTTTGAGTTTGTTTTAGGGGTTAAAGTTGTGCTCAGCCATTCTCACAAGCTAGCCACACGGGACCTGCGAGAATGCCTCATTCTCACAGGTGGCCCCAAAGGCACCTGCGAGAACCTCGCACTGTACCTAAAGGGAACCTGCAAGAACCACAAAGTGGAAAAAAATTTCTAAGTTTGCTCAATGAAAAAGATACCAAATGTTGAATAGAGTTGTTGACCTTCTTCTTAAGTTTCTTATGCAGGTATTTGGCTATCACCATGGTTCTGGAATGGCGTGAAAGAGAGCATGAAGAAGAGGATGTTATTTCTGGGAATAATCTGAGCACCGTTGTCGCTTTGCGAGACTGTGATCTCCTGAAATTCTTTCGTATCCCGGGTATGAGGGCCCAAGTCAGGTTATTGGAGTACCTTGTGCATATGTGGGACCCGGACCAACAAGTATTCCACGTAGGGGTCCACACATTGTCCTTGGATATCGAGGACATTTACTTCTTGACAAGATTGTCACGGCATGGGTACCACGTGAGCCTGACTGGTAGCAGAGGTGGTGGGCTGCCCATGAGTGAATACTGTCGTTTGCACTGTGCTCCAGAGGCGGAAAAGAGCAAAGGAAAGGTAGCCATTTGGGGAGTGTGGGATTTGACCCTTCGTACTATTGTGTTCACCATTTCTCGTATGGATGGGAGCGTTGCTCCTCACATGGCTCTCCAGAGCTACTTTCAGTATGCCATAGAGTGTATTGAGCCTCGGGTTTTTAATTGGTCCGACGCAGTGCTTCATAGCGTGAAGAGGCAGTTGACCAAATGTAGGCGAGGCAATCTGAAGCAATTCGGGTACGGGTCATTGTTGGTGTCCTTCTTTCTTGAGAGGGTTCCCTTGTTGAGGTTGCAGGTTGAGTGGGGTTTACCGGCTCCAACGGATCCAAGAATGTTGAGGTGGTGTCAGCTCATGGCCCGGCACGTAGCTGGACAAATTATCAAATACAATGATGCCTTTTTCGACTGGTTGCAACCACAGATGCTGATGATCGATGATTATTCCTATGTCGTGTTGGACTTTCAAGGAGATCCGGACTTGGCCCTGCCCGAGGGCGCTTAGTGGGGGGATCTTGGTAAGAAGTACACATTTTTTTCTTTTTTAAATATTTTTTTGAATTTTATCATATGCAAATGTTTTTATGTTCGTCCAAGGTCTAATTACAAAATTCTTTTTTGATGACACAGACGTGGGGCCTTACCGACCACTTGGTACTTCTATTCAGCGACAAGGAGAGGTGGCTTCAGTGCCACGATGGGACGCCGAAGATTATGAAGCGGTGGAACAAAACCTGGAGGGTTTGAAAGCAGACATTCCAGACATGCCCCTTGGAGAGGTTCCGCGACGTTATAAGCATCATACAGTAAGAGTGTCAGAGTCCATTGGCCGACTGCTTCGTAGGGTTGCCCGGGCAGTCGTGTGTTATCGTGAACGTCATCCTTGACGTCACTTTGTAGAAGCTATGGGTTTCAGATTTTGAAATTTTGGTCCTCGGACATAACTTTTTGTAAAAAACTTTTTGATCGTTATATATATACGACTTCTAATGGTTTATCTTGTGTTGTGTGGAAAATTGATGTGATTGATTTATAAATGACCCAAATGTCTATCTAATACATAGTTAGTTAATGCATCAATTAATGTATTTAAACATCTAGGAATATGTTGATATTCAATATAATCAAAATAACGTTCCAAGAGGCGAATTCGCAAATACACCCGTAACAAAGTAGGACTTCGAATAGTATAGACATTACTTAACTGTAGTACTATGAGCTGTGAATCGAGTCGCACAACCAAGTGACGAATACCGAGCGAGATAGCATCAATCAACAATTCGATGATGATGCTATACTCTTCAATATTGTTGGTCGCACGGCCAAGGCACACACCTCGTAAAGAGACAAGTTCTTTTGTAGGGGCGTAAATTGCCCATGCAGCGGAAGAAAGGTTCTAAGTACTACGGCTAGCGCCATCAGCGAAGCCAATGTAGGGTAGCGAAGACTCCGACATCTAGAAATCAAATGCAACGTCACATAAGGGCAGAGACCAGATAACAACAAAAGCAAACTACAGTAACACACCAGAAGTATGATACAATAAAAATACAAGTACTCGTGCACAGGTAATCTTATGCATAGTACTTCTTCAAGTACAACCCATTTATGGTTTCACTCAAAGGGATACCATCGTAATCTACTAACTCGTAAGCCCCTTTTTCCAAAACTCGTCTAACGATATAAGGACCTCACCACATGGCTTCGAATTTGCCAGCTCCTAGCATATCTCGATCTTGTTCATAGAGGAGAACCAGATCTCCTTCGGAGAAAACGCGAGGCTTGACATGTTTGTCGTATTGGGCCTTGACACGTTTTTTCTGAGCTTCTATGACTAGGGTATCATCGCGTTGAGTTTCGTCTAATCGCATAAGATACAATAGACATTCTTCCTCAGCATAAGTGTTTGGTAGTAGTTCAACAACTTGTTTTAAAGAGGGTATCTCACATTCGATCGGGAGAATGGCTTCCAAACCATAGACTAACCGGAAAGGTGTAAACTCAGTAGTGGGCTTGACGGATGTTCGGTAAGCCCGCAATGCCGAAAAAAACATTGTGTGCCAACTTGTTTTGTGAATCCCTATCATTCGTCGGAGCATGGTTATGAGAACTTTGTTCATTGCTTCGACTTGGCTGTTGGCTTGTGGGTAATAGGGCGTTGAGTTTTTATGGCGAAGACTCAACTTTTCAGTGAGTTCGGACATCATGAAGTTTCTAAAGTGGCTACCGTGATTAGTGACGATAGCGTGAGGAACACCAAAACAAGCTATGATGTGATTAAAAATGAATAATGTTGTGGTCTTTCTAGTGTTGTCAAATGTCGGCATCGCCTTGGCCCACTTCGTAAAGTAATCTATGGCTACAATAATGTATCCATGCCCCCCGGCCGAGTGGGGGTGACATGTCATGAAATCGATGCTCCATTTCACAAAGGGACCAAAGGAGACCACAGGGTGAAGAGGAGTGGGATGTGACCGTATCTTATGATTATAGGTCTGGCAAGCATGGCATTTTTGGATGGCGATTATGCAGTCGTTAAATAAAGAAGGCCAAAAATACCCTGCTCGTAAGATCTTCTGGGCAGTAGCATACCCAGACATATGACCACTACAGGCTCTAGAATGGCAGTCATTTAAGGCTTTCTTGGCTTCGTCGAACATGAGGCAGCGTCGAAAAACTGAGTGAATCCCACAACGATAAAGAGTATCCCCGAGGATAATATATCGATGAGCTTGGTAGGGTATTCGACGTCGGTCAGTACTAGACAAATTAGGTCGGAAAGTCTGGGTTTGGAGATATATGATGATATCGCCATACCAAAGATCATCGAAACTAATGAGGAAAAGGGATTCATCAGGTAATGAATCGGCTGCTACATTTTCCGTTTCAGAATAGGGAAAGTCGCATATCAACTTGGCAAACACTAAGGACTTCTTGGACTTGGCTCGTTTGAATTCCAAGTCAAACTCCTGGAGTATCATGATCCATTTGGAGTATTTTCCCCCTAGCAATTGACGTGTGAGAATGTGTTGCATAGGGTTGCAGTTAAAAATCACTGTAGTCTTGCGAGAGAGAATATAGTGCCGGAAGCGTTGAACTGCTTGGACGGCCGCCAAGGCCAGTTTTTCGACATGTAAATACTTGGTTTTGGTAGGCGTTAGACTTCGACTCAAGTAGTATATAACATGTTCATCATGAGAATCATCCTCTTGGACGAGAACCATACCAATGGTGTAATCCAAGGCTGCAAGGTAGAGGAAATAATCGCG
>JZKD02S0471028.1:55740-75792 GCA_000966675.3 Picea glauca
ACGTAAATCCACGATTTATCTCAGCGAAGTTCGGGATGAAACGACGAAGAAAGTCTTCTTTACCTTGCAAACTTTGTAACTGGTGAAGTGTAGAAGGAGGAGGGAGATTAAGGATCGCCTTGACCTTTAAAGGATCTACCCTGATCCCTTGACGTGAAACAATAAAGCCTAGAAGTCGGTCAGATTCCACGCAGATTCCACACAGGGTTCAAGTGTATGTGGTAAAACCGACATCGGACGAAAATGGCTCGGAGGTGGATTGGATGATCGACTCAGCGCATAGAGTGAGCGTGTAAGTCGTCAAGATATGGTTGCACGATGTGCTTGATATCGTGGACGGCATAAGACATAGCGCGTTGAAAAGTTGTGCCAGCGTTCTTTAGACCGAAAGGGAGTTTCCAATAGGCGAAAGTACCCCAAGGACAAATAAAATTCGTCTTATGTTGATCCTCAGGAAACAATATTGATTTGATTATATCCAGAGAAACCATCCATCAGAGAGAAGATTGTGCTTTCGGCACAATCGTCGACAATCTGATCGACGAAGGGGGTAGCAAATTTGTCCTTAGGACAAGCTTTGTTGATATCCTTATAATCAACGCATACGCGGATTGTGCCTTGTTTCTTGTTGATCGGGACAAGATTGGAAACCCAGTTAGTGAGGGCCACCGGGTAAATAAATCCGGCTTTGAGAAGTTTCTCGACTTCAAGCTTGATAGCAGCAGCTTTACGTGGGTGAACTGGATGAAGGCGTTGTCGGACGGGTTTAGCATCGGGGTATGTCTTGATTTCATGTATCACAATGTCAGGGTCAATACCCGGCATTTATTTGTAGCTCAAGGCGAAGAATTCACGAAACTCTTTGAAAAGTGTCGTGTAGGTGATGATTTCAACAGGGGAACATGAAGCTCCGATATGCACATTTTCGACAATTTCAGGTTTGATGGATATGTCGAGGGGAATACTTGGTGAGATATTGCTTAAGTTCCCTTCAGAAAACACATCGTGTGTGGACTCGGGAATGGTTGAAATGACGAAAATGGTCGACGAGGTCGAGATCCATTGGTAGTTCTCGATGGCATGTTGCTCCAGAAAGAGGATGGAACGGTGATGTCCATCATCCCAAGGGATGTCTTCCATGCCCCACATGATCATCTCGTCTGTGGGAAAAATGACATGGAAAGGATCTGGAGATAACTCACCAAGAGAGGGGGTAGAAGGGGTTGTCGATTGAATGGCCTGATAGGCAGATTCGACTGGACTTAACGGCATTTCGTTGTCGTAACGAAGATGATCTCTAGGGTCAGGTACCATCCATGGGTCGCGAGACACAGAAGTTCTGTGAATCAAGGTGGAGATCATGTTGATTGAAGCAACAGACGAGCGTGGAACATCGGGCGGTGGAATGGGGAAAGTACCCATCAACGAAGAGTCTTTGAGAAGGCATACACCGACGTTCTCGTAACCTGGTGGGGTTTTAGCGATGAACGGTATGTTGCCAATATGGGTATCCGAGTTAAAGAAGGATAATTGGTCGAGGTTGACTACATTCCCTTGATGTGGGAAATGTACAACACGAAAAAGAGTCGACACAAATGCACACATGGAATCGATCCAGCTACGGCGAAGCAGAAGATTGTAATCGAGAGGAGCATCAAAGACTTCCACTTTGACTTGGACCGTTTTTCCTTCTAGTGTGATTGACAACGAAGGAAGGACACCGAAGGGCTTAAAACCGAAGCCATTGAAGGCTTTGAGAGTGTTCCTGGATTCAGTCAAAGAGGGACAGCCAATGGCTTTCCAGCAGGTAAGAGACATGACACACGTCGAGGCACCCTCATCGATAACGGTTCGATAAATGTTTTTGTCCAAGACAATCACTTGGATCTGGAACGCGAGTTGAGGAGGTAACCTTGGGATGTGATCTTCCAAGTCAAAAATTATTAAATTTGTGTCCCTCGGGTCGATTCCACCGATAGCTTTCAACAGTGCCTTCCGTTGTGTGGGACAACTTTGAAGGACTTCGAGGGCTGACATCGCAGAAGGTGCTTGGGCTAGATCTTCAACAATACTATAGTTCTGGGCAGTATGAGCATGAGGATTGAAAGTCGATTTCTGAACGACGCCCTTTGGAGGGGGTCGAAGAACTGTGTCAAGGCTCGGTCGTTCGAGATGAAGAGGACCATTGGTAGGTGGAGTCGTGGGAGAGGGTTGTACCAATGAAGGAGGTGGGTCATCAACCTTCTCTTTAGAGGAAGAATAATCTTTGGCTCGAGTGGTGAGTGCAATGTCGTTCTTCTTTGAATCTCCAGTAGACATCAATACATAGGACGTAGTAGAAGGGGAGGGTTGGTCATGAATGACCAATTGGGCCTGTTGCTAAGAGGGGAAGGGTTGGGACAAAATGGCCGGAGTAGGTGGTTTCGGGGCTCCTTGAAGGAACTTAGTGACCTCAGCGCATCGTGGACAATACTTCGTGTAGTGATCATCACCACAGATAAGACAAGGGTATCGAGGTTTCCGCTTATCCCTATCATCAACAGGCAGAGTTTTAATTTTCTCTGCTTGTAAAGTATTTTTGTCCTCCTTATTCTTACCCTTTCCTTTTCTGGATTTGTTTTTACCGGCTGGGGTAGATTGAACTGTATTTACCTCAGAAGTCTTGCTGGTGGGAGGGGTAGGAGATGGAGCATTTTTAACATTAGAAGAAGCAGGTTTGGGGGTGGTGCTTGAGGTAGAATGTGGTTGGGCATGGAAAGTGCCAATCACACCGTCGGCTGCATGAGAGGCAGTTGGAGTAGTTGAAGTGGCGGAAGTGGAAGGACGAGGTGCGTCAGGGAGTAAGTCATAAAGAGTACCCGTTTGTGAGTAAACGAGGTCAAGATATTGAGCACGACTTATAGCCTATTCTTCTATGACAACTCCACCCATGGCGATGTCATGTGCGATTTCATTCACAAATGATTTTGTGAGCCACTCTGCCAACAACTGATCGGAAAGTTCGAGTTTGATGAGACGTCGTCTCCTTCACCATTCATGAATGTGATCGGATATATGAGTGGCTTTAGTTTGTTTGAAAGAACTCAAAATCTCGGTCCCCATTTCATAACGAATCGGTAACTGGTAGTGGGTGAGGAAGGCCATATCTAGGGTGTAGAAGTCGGCGAAGAAACCTCGTGGTAATTCGATATACCACTTCGTAGCAGAACCCGTGAGAGTTCTTTGAAAAAGACGTAAACGAATAGAGTCATCCATCAAGGAGTTGGATGAGCACAGAAGGTGAAAATTCATGAGGTGATTGTTCGGGTCCTCTCCCGCTTTGCCATCAAATTTAGGGATGTTTGATGGTAGCTTGGCTGGTATAGCAGGCCATTGGGGAGAGTGATGAATTGGATCATTTAAAATCCTTGACAGATCCAGGAGATCCAAAGTGGCCAAGAAGGGTAACTGTCTATTCACATGCGGGTACTGGTGGCTTTGGGGAGGGAGCCCCATCGACAAACCAATGGGACCATAAGTAGTATGCTTATAATGTGAAGACCCAGGCAGATTCGGTGGTGGTTGTGGAGGAAAGTAGCTCATGGGATTGTATCCTTGAAGAGGGACATGAGTTTGAGCATTTGAACCCCAAATAGGATTGGACGTACCTGGATATGGTTGGCCAATACTAGGGGGTATAACGGATGTAGCTGGAAGCTGTTTCCCCCCAGTCGATTGAGGATTATGTTGTATCAGATGATTCCAATACTGGGCCAAGGATGGAGGTATGTTTTGTCCGTAGGGTGGGGTCGGTGGAGGTTGTCGTCCAATCGGGGGTTGTGTTCCAATTGGGGGTAATGTTCCAATTGGGGATTGTGTTCCAATAGGAATTTTCCCTACAAGGGGGGGTTGAGTCAAACATCTCTGGTGAAATTGTCCACCAACAGAAATCTGGTAATTTGGTGTGAACGACGGAATAGTGCCACTAGGATTAGTGTTGTCGGTGGAGGAGAAAGGTCCTCCAAAAGGGGGTTGAGGAAGTGTCAAAATGAAACCAGGAGGAGAGTGCCCAGAAGAAGAGGGACCACCATGAGTTTTGGATGGGGTTTGCATAGGAGTGGGAATAGAAGCATTCAACGCACGGTGTCCAAGTGGAAGTGTCGGGGTGACACTGGGCGAGAGTGGCGTGCCGATGGGGGCTTGACTAGCCGTTGTAATCCTGATGTGAATACTCGTAGTATCTATGTAATGGACCATTTCTATAGGGATGGTCAAGATGTGGTCAGATCGCGGAGCGTCTATACCAGAAAAATAATAAGCAGTAGTAAAAGGTATTGCATCTGGGTCAAAGGTTTCAGGGAACGCAGGTGAGACGGTGATTTCAATGCCTGATCCTGCACCAAAAAGGTCCCATCTAAAAATGCCAGTAGACCAAAATGGATCTTGGATCTCAATTCCTGGAAAGGGTCCAGTCTGTGATCCAGAAGACACAACAACTAAGTCTCCGAAAGAATTCACTCGCATAATACGTCTCTCAGAATCAGGGTGAAGTCGAAAGTCCTCTCGAGTATTGGTAATTCGGAAATGTTCTAGAGAGTCAGTTCTTTCCACTTGTGGAGTGGTGACGTCTTGGACTTCACTCTGTTGGGGAGAGCCCTCAGGTGAGCTTGTAGGCAGGGGTTGAGAACCTTCCAGATGTTCTGGAGATAAACCCTGCATTCTATGTGAACGACGTGGAGGATCAATTGTGAACGAGTTACAAACTTACGAATAAAGTCCTATGGTCAACTTGGGTAAACAAACAACACGCGCTAGTAAACAAAATCTAGGAAACAATACCAACCAAACAAGACCTTCTAATTTCGAAGTCACTAGTTGGTGATGAAATCCAACGTCGCAACAACGAGATGAGAAGGGGCTGGGCTAGGGTGGAAAAGTTACGCTGACGACCTGCTTAACGGACTTACACCTTGGTGCAAGCTCCCACACATAATAATTGGGTATACCCTCCAAGGAGCCCGAGTGAGTTTGGCCAACGTCGATTCCAGGTACCGTGAAGACTTGCCCCTTCACAGTCACCTTGTGTAAGACCCTAAAAAGATAGGCCACTAAGGTTACCACCGACAACAATAAATCCCGGGGGGACAGTCGATAGTCCGATCCACATGCAATGGCAAGGTATCTAGCGCGAAATTAACTCGAGAGGCTTCCACTCATCATTGTGGTTATACCTCCAAGTGACCCTCATAATACGTGCAATATCTACACCGATATCAACAAAGCAGGGTGAGTAAATCAATCAATATCAATGCGACCTCGGGTTTGACCCTTGTGTGAGAAGGGCTTCCCAGGACAAAATGTTGTAAATGGAATTTGACACTCCTTAACACAAGATGCTATTGTGTGTTTTGTGTTTTGGAGAGTGTATCTCTCTGCCTATTCCAAAGCGCTAGCCTAGCTAAATGTTGGTGTAATAGAGCCCTAGAAAAGAGTTACTAGTTAAATTTTAAAATTGCACAATGTTATTAAGGGTTGTTGTTACTCAAAGGAAACGGAGATGAAACTGATGTTGTGTGAGATTCTGACCCAACAATGCATAGATAGGAATGAAATATATCAATTTTCGTTCGATGAATCCTATGTACGGGAGGGAAAGAGAAGTGTTCCAGAACAAACTTGAACTACGATACACAATTTCCTTTACAATGCAATCTCAACGAATCACACAATAATGACAATTCTCTTATTTGTTCTTTTTCAATAATTTCAACAATTGATTTTCAATATTTCCAACGAAAATGATTTTAAAAGAAAAATATTTTTTACTTTTCAAAAAGGATCCACACCATGATGGTGAAAGTGAGGAAAACCAATAATTAATGAGCAAGCAATAAACAAAAACCCAAACCAATACTTCAATGGAAACAAAAATGACAAGCAGACAAAACTAGTCTTTTCAATTGCATGAGAACAATGATCTTCCAAATAATGAGCAAATGAGAAAGACAAAGAATCCCAACTTTCAAACCGATCATCGACTCTTAACCAAACAAGTATTTAGATTCCAGGATCAGAGAGTGTATCCTTGCTAGGAGAGTCAAGAGATGAGAGTTGAGAAAAAGAAAAAAATGGACAGGAAGAGCCTTTGATTTTCGAAGACTGATCGTGCACAAAATTCGAAGACAAGAAAACATCAACCAATGGTCCAAGAAGTTCTTTTCAGACACCTATACTGATCTGGGCAGCTGAACATGCAAAAATCTCAAATCCAAAATTTTAAAAAGAGGGTTCACAGGCTATCGGTGTTTCACTGTGCGAGAATAGGTCATTCTCGCAGGCTAGCTTTGAGCATAGTGCGGGAACCTCGCACTGAACTTAAAAGCAGAGTGCGAACTCAAGGTGTTCTCGCAGGCCACTATGGGGTTCAGTGCGAGAATGCCTGAAACTAGGCAATTTTTTGGAAAAAGACAAAAAAATTGAAGGGACTTCTAGACTCAGAGGGTCTATTAGGGTGTCCTGGAGACTCAGAGATTGATAGAAATGGAGAAAGGTAAGGCAAGAGCAAATGGCCAAGGAAAAACACCAAAAACCACAAAAAAAATGGGTTGCATCCCCAGTGGAGTCGCCAATTTTGTTATCGGATTAATCGGTAGGTGCGAACACTAATAGATCTCCCTAGATCCACCTGGATCTAGAACAAAACAGGACATGACATGACTCTTTCCCTGAGTTATGACCATTGAATTAGATAGAAAGGAGGAACAAGTGGCATACCTTAGTATTGCTTCCTAGGGTCTTTGTTGCTCTCGCTTCGCTCCGGTGCTCTCGTGAAGTCAAGACCAAGACAACACAAACCAACCAAAGTGAAGATGGCAAAATATATTCAATTGTCAACTTATGTGTATGATCAAGGAATTACACAATAAAGTAAGAATGACTTTATGGAAAAAAGACGTGTCGTTGTATCATATTAATCGAAAGTAGAAGATACAACCCGATTGCCTTGATGTCGCAATCTTCCTTTCGGTGACTCTTCGTTCCAACACACACACTTGCTCGATCCTTGCATGAAGAAGATCTGAATCCTCTTTATAGACATGCTAGAGTCTCCAAGCTCCTGTTCAAGTTCGGTCCTTCACACAATTCCTTCACCAATTCTCCAATTAATCTTGCTTAACATTTTCCGTGAGAATCCTATCAATATATAGAAGAGGATGAGATGGTTACATAGATGAGAATGATCCCACCAAATCAGGGAAACCAATAAAATGATAACCATTCGCATGCCAACCCATTCTCTAGAAGATTCCCTTCTAGAACCCTCGAGACTTTTTCCTTTTTCCAATCTTGAGAACAAGTTCGCACCCTAGACATAGAGCACAGTGCGAGAAGTTTGCACCCTAGCTGAAGGCAGCCTACGAGAATGGGTCATTCTCGCACCCTATGCTATAAGCAGCCTGCAAACTCTCTTCAAAAATATGTTTTCTGAAAGGAGATGAATGTCACTTTTCTCAGGATAAAGTTCTTGTTGGGAGCTTGAGTACACCATCAAGATGACCAAAATCATGGGTAACAGTGACTGAGACCAGGTTTTTCTTCAGACCTGGAACATGCATAACAATTTTCAATTGAAATGGTTTACCTGACTCCCTTTGAAAGGTAATGTACCAATACCAGTTGCACTGTATCATCCATCGTCGCCCATCTCTATATGAATTCTGAGATCTTTATCCTCCAAGTCAATGAAAGACTCTTTATCTCCCATCATGTGGAATGAAGCGCCACTATCCAAATACCACACCGATCCCAATGCACTTGAAGCCATGCATGTGATCAAAGAGAAATCAAGCTCGAATTGTGAGACAGGAGCCTCACCAGTTGCAGATCCAGCAACCATCTTATTCTTCTTCTTCTATGGACAGTTAGTAGCGATATGCCCATGTTCGTGACAGTGAAAACACTTCACTTTGGACAAATCCAGCTTCTTGACTTTAGACTTGGATTTTGGACAGAATTTCTTCCCTTTCCTCTTCCTTGCCATGGCAGTCAAAGCACAATCCTCTTCATCATCATGCTTTGATGAAGATCCATCTCTGGTGTTCCGCCTGAACTCCTCTTGTACTAGATTCTACCACAGTCGTTCCCAATCCGACAATTTTTCCCTTCCATTAACAAAGTCTAGATAACTATGCCAACTCTTAGGAAGCCCTAGGAGCGCCAAGCTCACCAAACATCAGCAGCGATTGTTATTCCCACACTTCCAAGCTCATCTCTATCAATGTAATTCTTCAAGCCATTGTCTTCGAGTACTGCCTCCATCCTGTCCTTCCAAGCAATGTAGTTAGAGTTGCCTTCGAGTGCATACTCCAACCTCAAGCCATTGAAAGACATTTCGATCTTGAATCAACTGTTGCACCAAGAAAATCTTGCAATTTCGAATGTTATCCAACCACCAAAACTGAAATGTTGCAATCTCTCTTGCCCTAGGAGGTTCGCACCCCACCTGAGAGAAACCTGAGGGAAGTTCGCACCCTGCCTGTGTATAGCCTACGAAGTTGCCTGCGAAGTTCGCACCCTGCCTGTGTATAGCCTGCGTACTTGCTTGGGAAGTTCATATTGTACTTCACTGTAGGGTGAGGGGAGTTCGCACTTCTCCCTTAAGCAACCTGCGAGAATCACCTTGAAGTTTGCACCTCTCCTTTGTCTAGGGTACGAGAATTTCTGATTTGAGAAATGAGCGTAGTCTACAGTACTAAAGTTTGCACCCTGCTAGAGATGGGACCTGCGAGAATGAAATTATGTTCGCACCTCACTTCCGTAGCTCCATGGCCTCCGTGGCTCTGATACCATGTAGAAATTTCAGTACAAATTAAGTATTTCCTGCAATTCTCCTGATCTAACAATTATACGCCACTGTTAAATACATAATTGCTTCTACTATTATTCTTGTGGAAAATTAAACCACGATCACAACCACAATCTTAAAGTGAAATATCAAGAACACACAACACAGAAGTTTTGCATAAAGCTAAAAAACCCACTATCATATATTGTGTATATCATTAATCATGAAACAATCTCATACAAAACTCTAATCCAAGAGCTCTAAGTACAATACAATCATCTCACACTGTCATACACAAATCAACAAATACATGTGCCAATTCCTGTGTCTAGACAACTTGCCTCCTTTGCACAATATATGCACTTCGAATTCTCACAATGATTCAAATTGCCTAGTTTGCACATGCTCATAAGCAAATTCACTGCATGTGTGATCAAATCACAACTGATAGCCAAACTGTCCCTTTCACCTGTTATCTCAATTGGGTCTCCACTGGATCTGACATGCATGTAGTTAACTGTGGCGAATCTTCAGTTGCATGTGAGTTCACTGATTAACTGAACTCTCACTAGTGCATGTTTAGTTACAACTAGTACAACTGATCTTAACTCACTTAACTGTAGTTATAATTCTGTTACAAATCCAACTCACTCAGTTATGAATGAAATAATAGATTAATATTTATTGTCTAATTTATTTAAGGGAAAAGTAAATTAGACACATGTTTCTTGTTGACTTTTCAACAAAATATAATCGTAAAAGAGTAGGACTTCTTATAGAATAAACGGTACTTAACTGCAGTACCACAAGTTGAGAGTCAAGTTGAATAACTAAGCGACGAATGCCAAGTAAGATAGCTTGAATCAACAGCTCAATAATTGTGCTATATTCCATGAAATTTTTAGTAACACGACCAAGACATATACCATGTAGACATATCAACTCATTGGTAGGTGTGTCGATTTCCCATGCAGCAGAAGCAAGGTTTTGTGTATTGTGGCTAGTTTTAGAATGAAAGAGATGTGCTCATTTTTCCATAGAGAATATAGCAATATTGTTACCCAACCATAGGCACAAAGGTCACCCCTAAGCACCTTAACTTTGACACATAGAATAATTCTTGTAGCAGAGCAATATCCAACTAAGGCTAGCATACCTTTCTCCAAGAGTAGCGCACCAAGGAAGAATAACCAAAAACCAAGCAGAAAGTCCAAACCATAACCAAGAGACCAAGTCCAACCAAAATCCAAAATCCTAGTTGCAGTAGTTGCAGTTGCACTCCCTCTCCAAACTTGCACACCACTAGTCTTATGGAGTTTGGTGACGATTAAAATCACAATGATGAATTTTGCTCGCAAAGGATTGCTAAGTTCTATTATTTATTTATGATGATAATAATTAACTAGTAGGTGGGACCCCCTTGTAGACTACAGGCACAAAGATAGACATGTTACACTTATATGTTGTTGTTGTTATGATGTTTCCTACACAGTCCTATACAATGTTGATGCAGTCTTGGTTTCATTTGATATGACAATATGGTTGGTTGATGCATTGTTGTTAAATGATGTTGATATTCACTTGCAATACAAGGCAGTGCTACAAATATGAGGATTATGTTATGTTACAGGTGTTATGTTATGTTATAAAATTGATTTAAAAAAAAAATATTATACATGATTTTAGGCAAAGAGATAATATGATTATATGGGAGCTTGATCAAAACAAAAAGAAAAACTATGTATGAGTTCTAATGCTATGGAAAAAAGATTATATATAAACCTTGTGACATATGTGAAATGGTGGACCTAGTTGCTATACTATGCATTGGGTTAAAGGATCATGCGATTTTGTTTAAAGGATTATAGGGAAGTGCATATGATAATGTTAACATATGATTGTTATTGAAGTTATGATATGTTTCGGGTGGCACAGTATGCATTGGATATAGCATCGAATCTTTACTATGGATATGGCATTGAATTTATGCAATGGTTATTGTGTTGGACTTAATGGTTGAAATTATATTAATGGTTGGCTAGTACGTAGAATTGAATAGGGCCAGGTGAGGAAGCAACGTGCATTTACTGCACATTACTCCAAACCACCCTTGAGCCTGTCACCCTAGCCATAGTTGCATTTTTCTCTGTTGGTTGTGGAAGCTCCGCAATTTTAGGTTTTGGAAGGGGAAAAATCAAACCAACTCTTTATTGAAGCAATTTTTCACAGGTATAGTTCGTTGCTTTCCATCTATGATGGACTCTCCATATTATGAATCAAATGGTGGCTCAAGATTGCATGGGTTCTGTGTTTTCTTGATTTTTCGACTGAGTGTCAATATTGTGTTATATGTTCTCTCTGATTACTATGAAATGTTGGAATTTTAAAGGGAAGTAATGGGTGTTATTGTTTTGTAAACTCTGCGCATTAGTTATTGATAAAATGAATTCGGTCAGCTTGGATTTTTATGATGATTCTCTATGGAAAATGGCAACGATGGTGCAACGAGCTCTAAGTTTTATTGTCGTGGGGTTTTACTACCAGTTTGGGTATCGGTTGTTGTCTATCCTTTTTTTGTCTCTATCGTTGTTGTGGTTCTTTATTTAGGTTGCAATGCAACTGTCGACAGTAGTGTGGTGTTTTTTACTAAGCCCCAAGCTATTGTTTGTATGGATTGTTCTTTATTGCCATTATCACCGAAAGCATTCCATAGACCACTATTTGTTTCACCCAAAATATTAAATGGAAGCTTGTGTATGCATTGAGTAACCACGGGTTGTGCTCTGTCATTCTTTTCACAAGAGTTTTTAACACTCGCTCCTCTCATCTCTGTTTTAATGGCGAACCGTTATGTGCCTCACTGTCAATTGTATTTCAAGGGTTATAAACCTCTTGGGTGTTGGGAAGAGACACTATCTCTCTGTGTTTTGAGGATTCTTCATTGTTTACATCAACCCTCGTTTCCTCTCTGCAACAAAATTTTAAGAGGCATTTATGTATTCTCGGGTTGTTAAGATCGAATTGTCTTATTTCTACTCGGGAATTCTCTTTATGGATCTATCAAGATAGTGGCGTTATAATTTGAAAGATGATGGTGTTTTCAAAGGAGCATGCTTCCCTGTTCTTTCAAGATTATATTTGTTTATATGTGGTTGCTTCTCGATGGTAAATTCTTTAGGAGGTAACAAGATTATGAGCCCTCTGTGTTTTCAAAGGTCAAACATAATTTCGTTACCTCTCTTCAATAAAATTTTGTTGAACCCGACTTGGTTCTATTGAGCCCGAATTGCTTATATTTTCCTCATGCACCTTCTAGGGTCTGTCAAGATTTTGGTTACCAGTTAAATGACTCTGGTAGTTTTTTCAAGAGAACGTTGACTCTCTGACTTCAAGACCCTTTCTGGATCGAGTCTCTGTATTTTCTCTCTGTGATTAATTTGTATGAATTACCTACAGCCTGAGAGATTTTCGTTTGGTCGATTATGGTCTTTCCACTCATCACTGTGTTAAATCCTAGCATGATCATGATTCTGTAAAGATTAAAAGAGACACATGTGTGTTGATATGGTTATGTTTTCTTCATGCATCTTATGGCTCTGTCTTTTATGAAGCGTTTATTTTGGATGGAAGTTTGTATATGTTTGATGAATACGGATCTCAGGTTCAAAGCTACATATTTTTGGTTCAATATTGTTGTCAAATTAATATTGGTATCGATGATTATATAGTTGAAGACATGTGTGTATGATTGGTTCATCAAACATGCTCTTAAGACTGTCCATATTTAATAAAAGACCTGTGGGTGATTAAATCGGGCTTGATTTTTATTTGATGACAGTTGATTGTTGATTGTTAATCCTGGGTCTATTATTGTTTGATTACCAAGGGTGAATATTGGATATAGATAATGGGAGTCACTGTGCATATTATGGTTGTTTTCAAAAGAAGAGATCAACATTAGAGCAGGCAGTATTGTGGTTCGAGTGGTTATGTTGTTACTGTGGAATTGGAAATGATTTGCATAGTCATTATATAGAATGCACAGATTGGTATAAATCGAAGAATTATGGGAAATCAAATTGTTTTATTGAAGACAACAAGTAATCTGTATGTAATTAAGGAATAGTTCAAGGATATTGGTCTTGGAAGTGGATGCTTTTGGATTGAAATTGAAACGAAGTTATGATTGTTGTTTTATTTAATTTATTTTATGAACAATATCCGTATAATTCCCTCTCATTTTCTCACTTTTTCGCTCATTATAAATCCCCTCACGATCCCAAATTCATTTTGCACACCTTGTTCACTAAAATAAAATTAAAACTATGTATGATAGTGATAAAAAAATGACACATAGATAGATGGCAGCTGATATATTTTGGTATTGTTTGCACAGTCAGTTATTTAATGAATTATCGAGCAGTAATCATGTTCTTACTCCCTATCATGATATCACTTTTCTGCTTATTACAATCCCCCTAGATATCCCATGAACCCTATTTCACCCCCTGCTATGTTGACAATTATTAAATAATTTTTATGGATTGGATTGCATGGGTCTTATGTTAATTTATGAGCCAAACTTTGTTTCATATTAAGATAATGTCATGTATGGTCTGTTAAGAGCTAGTTTATAATAATTTTTGCATACAGGATGAGCTTCATCAACAAAGGAAGTCATGGTCGAAACAATAGGGCCAGAGGAAACTAGAACATAGGGCCTAGAAGGCCCAGATTCTCAATAAATTTCGATGTCGATCCTCAGGAGTTGAACTAACTTTTTCAAGCAAGGTTTTTCAATTAGATTGGGCAAGGGATAGTCCAGCATAGACTAGAGAGGCCTCCCTTCCATCCCCAAAATGTTCGTGTTATCCCTGTGCCTCCCCATGTATCTTTGTAACTTGAAGTTCCCGAGAATGATGGATGGCAAGAGATTGTTCACCCAACAACCTCCCACCATCGTGGTTGGCCAAACATATCATTAGCTCCTCCTCCTCCACCTGTAAACCCGAATGTTTAAATTGCCCCTGCACACTCACATGTACAGTCCTCCCATGCAAGCAAACAACTCAAAACCAAGGCTCACCATGTGCTTGACAAAGGTAAAGTTGTTGTTGCTTCCTCCTCTCCTTCAAGTGACTCAGCCAAGTCAGTGTCTTCCTGTATGCACTTGAGGGACGACTACTCCCATGTCCTTAGTGAGATCAAGCCTCAAGGTTCCACCCAACCTAAGGCTATTTCTGGGAAGTCCAAAGGGGACCACAGTGACAAAGGAAGAATTGCCTCTCAAACTGGAAAGTATGAATTTTGATTATGTGTTTATAATTGATTTATTGAGGACAGTGGACTGCAAAAAGTTTTGGACAACAAACTATTTTTGGGGATATTGTGGATATTTACATGCTTTGGATATAATTTGAAATATTTCTAATATTTAAATTTCAAATTGTGGAAATAATTATGGGAGTCACAAGGGGTCCCACGTACTTAGTTATTATTTAATAAAAGACCCTTGATTATTTTTATTATTATTACTTCCCCTAAACTAAAGATTAGTTAAGTTTTAGTTAACTTAACTAAATGAGGTAGTTGAACTACTTCAACTAAATTGGAATTCATAAAAGCCAAATGAGAAGGAAGAACAAGTGGAGAATAGAAGGAGAAATCCTACTAAGGTTTGCTCTTGATTTTTATTGAGATAGTTCAATTTTCATTCATTCTTCAATTCATTAAAGGCCTAATTCTCTTTTTGACAGCAGGGTCCTATTGTAGACAGCAGGGTTCAAATCTGAACCATATCATTCAGATGCTTGTTTCAAAGGTGTTGATCTATCTTTGATAGTCTGTGTAGACTTGTCTGTTTACGAATTGAGTTTCATCACTGATAAAGGATATTGTGCAGAATCAAGTGGGAAACAGTTTGTGACAAGTTGATCCAGATTTTAAAGTTCAGTTTTTACTTTTTGTCAAAGTCCTTTTGTATGGTTTTCATCGGGAATTTCTAAGTTTGACCTTGGTCCATGCCCCCACAGGGATTTTTGTAAGAGAAGGATACTTTTGATTTCTTGGAATGAAATAAAGCGATTGTTATTCTATCTCATTTGTGTTAATCTATGACTTGGTATTTTTTCTTTTGATCTCCACATCTACTTTTTGTAATCTGTATATGTTCAGAAAATTATATAAAAATGTTATATTTTGCGACAATCTTTTTATTTAAAAAATTAGACTAAGCCCTTGTAATTAATACTTGTGGATTGGGAAATACATTTTGAGGCTATAAACATAGGGTAATATTCCCGACTATCTTGCCTTAGCCAAGCAAGATTCGAAAATGCTTGAGTAAGATAAATTCATATCTTTTCCTCAACATAATTGTAAGTGAGTGAGTGTCCAATGACCTCTAGCGCCCTCTATTTATACTACTTTCTCTCACTTGACTAGGCCGACTTCTCTTTCTGGAGGATAATAACTCAATATTAAATATTCTCTTGAGTTGACTTGTCTTCTAGGGTTATTATCCAATGTTTTAGGGTTTCTCTTGCTTCCCAGAATATTCTAGTCTTGTCAAAGGTTACAGGTAGAGATTAACACCTCTCGCAGCTACCATAATATTAACACTCCCTCCTATCTAGGGAAGTATTAAAAGCAACGATCTTGAGCAAAAACAAACCATTCAAACGGTAGCATCGTCATAGCCACACAGACTGTCTCATGATCACGTAGATCAACTCACGAGCAACATCATCACTATCAATATCATCTGATAGCATCAACTACATCATCTCTCGAAGCCATACTCCATCTAAGTAATCAGGCATGATGTTGAATAAGTCAATCACTCCACAAAGTGATACAAGAACCATTCTTCTAATACAGAAATATGTCCTAGAAGAATGATTGTCCCAACGGATGCTTAAAGCTACAACATGGGCTACAGAGACCATTCCTATAGGAATGTCAGTCTAGGACTATTTTCTAATCGGGTCATATGTACCATATAGAGAAGTCTCTACCTATATGCCTTAGAAAATATCGGTCATGAACCATTTTCCTAATTGGTCCACAATCTATGCCTTCGAAAAATACTAGTCCATGACATGTCAACAAATTGTCAACCTGGACCATTCTCCATAGAGAGAATGTGTGTCCACCAATACTCCATTATGTCTTGACCATTCTCTGCCTGGAGAATGTCTATCCACCAGTACACTGACTATCCATCTAGCTGACAATCGATTCCAACACTAGTGGTAGTCTCCATGGCACTCGAATAGTAGCATATTGTTGATATAATGCCATCCAATAGAACACAACTATGTCTATCCATATTAGTATACAACTAATATCCAGTGGTACACAACCACTCCTAGTAGCATACCGCTACTAGCCAGTGACACACATTCATCACATCCACCATAGTAGCATACAACTACTATCCAGAGACATACAATCTCCACAACAATCATATCATCTGATATCAACCTGCATAAACAATATCATGATACAAACTGAGTCATCTGGGCCATTCTTCCACTTACATCTATGATATTTGGAAGACCATATGCCCTTAGAAAGTAAAACATCAACCATGGGCTATCTGGACTATTCTTCCCAAGCATAGAAGAATAATTTTCTCTGATTTTTTAACCTGGACCAATCACCTAACTGGGCCATTCCTCAGGCACTAATCATAGTGCAACCTGGAGAGAATGAGTCTGCCCTAGGGAATGCATGTCCCTAATTGTTGAACCTGGACCATTCACCTAATTGGGCCATTCCTCTGGCACTAATCACAGTGCAACCTGAAGAGAATGAGTATGCCCTAAGAAATGACTCTCTGGACCATTTCCTATGAAATGATTGTCCTGCACCAACCTCCAAAAACAACCATTCTTCAAAACTACCCACAACTGTGAACTTCGAAAGAAAGATTGTCCGGCGAAGCAGACCATTCTACTTGACCACTAATCAAAGTGATTGCCAAGAAGAATGATTGTCCTAGATCATTCCCCTGCACTAGCCACAAGGGGAATCACTGCCTATGGTACATCAACAATCTATCGGATTATTTTCATTACAAAAATGATTATCCAATCTGGACCATTTTCCAAACTGGAAAATGACTTTCCATCAGAAATCTCGAACCACTTTCCGGACTGGAAAGGAACTGGCCAACCTAGACCATTTTCCAAACTGGAAAATGACTATCCATAAATCAATAACATATCAATGCTCCCTCCCAAATTGGAAGTAATCACTTCCTTTTTCAATAAGTAAGTCATCTCCACGAGCCCCATATTGTCCCTTAAGTACACAACTTTTCATCTTTGATAGAGGCTTTACCAAAATATCTATTATCTGCGCATTTGTGGAGATATATTGGAGAACCATTTCTCCCCTCTGGACTTTATCATGAAGAATATAATGCTTTATCTCAATGTGCTTCGACCTGTCATGGAACATCGAGTTCTCTGAAAGCTTCAAGTAGCTCTAATGATCACAATATATCACAATCGAATTCAACACTTGATCAAACAGTCCAGAAACCAACTTACGGAGCCACACTCCTTTTGTACAAGCATCACAAGTTGAAATATACTTTGCTTATGCAGTGCTGAGTGTAACACACTTATTGATAAAATATAGACAAGAATAACAACATGGCGGAAAAGGCTCACTAGCCAACTCACAATGTATTCACTCCAATGTTACATATTTATAGTACAATGGGTGATGCCACCTCATAGAGATATTTGCTCTAGATCCTAAAATCATGCATGATGACTAAGCTAGGCAATCTTAACTAACTCATTAGTCATCATTTGAAAATATATTACTAATATCCTAAATGAATGATACAAATATAGGTGACAATTTAGACTTAGTGATTGGTAAAGGTAAGCCATAGGCTAACAATCCCCCCCTCAATCACAAGTTCGTTCAATAATACCAACAATAAAGCATAAATTGGTATCAATTCCAAGTCTTCATACTAAAACTCCTGTGATGAGCCTCAATGAAGAACTGCCTGAAAAACCGCCAATCTGGATGTTGAATGGTTCATTTGAAATGAACTGGAAGAGAGCTGAGATATGGAAGTGAACAGCTGCAATATCTGAACATTCCCTGATTACTTGACAATTTGGTCATTTTGCCAAGTATTTTAGCTAGAAGAATCTGATGTCTTCTACTAATTGGCGAACATGTAGTATCACCACTCAACTATCAGTGTATCACTGAAAGTGCTCTCTGAATTAGTTTGGGATGACCACTAACCAATTGATACCATGTATCTGATGGTTTTTGGATAACCACTAACCAATCTTGACACTTTTAGGTGTCCAACAACATCCCAATGTATAATGTGTATGATTCAATTGCAAGTCATTGAACCATAATTATGTCAAAGCCTGCCATCTCTGGAAAATCTCACAATGTAATCATGTGAGCCAGGATGCATGCAAATTGTTTACTTAATGTAAACTCCAATCTGATGAGAGCGAACCAAGAGAAGTGAATCAACTTCTAGTCTGACACATCCCTGAAAATGCCTGACAACTCAATCAAATGCCAAGATGCAATGCAGAAGGATCCTCTTGTCCTCTGCTAGGTCGAATGACCATCTATGTGAATCAAATGCTCACATCATTGCTCTCAAAATCTAAATCTGTATGATTCAACTTAAACTTATTGAACCATAATTCTGCTAAAGTTTGTCATCTACAAACCCCAGTTGCCCATTTGGCAAATTTCATGCCCATCTGGCATACTTGATGTTTGTTGTTGTCCAAACTTTCTGTCTGACAACCAATTCCATCATCAATTCCCCCCTTTGTTAGTTGAAAGGAGAGACCACAAGTGGTTTCATGAACCATCTTCACTGGAATTTTGAATTCCCCCTCTTAAGGTGCATGAGATTTTCATCATTGTACTCCCCCCTTCTATGCTCAAGAGAGTACCATACTTGTTTCATTTGAGTACAACACAAAGTGGGCATGCGGAAAAAAAACCACATGTTATCTCATCCCGTGAGGGCCATGCTCAAATGCTACGCCATAAGGGGACCACTTATGTGAGGTACACAAATGTTATGTGATACAAGATTGGTCTTTACTCGAGATTGAATTCTATGGTAAGACTTATATAATCTCTTGGTTGTTGATGACCATTTCCAAGGATCAATCCACTCATAGTGAATCTTCAATCTTGCAGGTTTCTTCAGTGTTGAACATCTGTTTGAAGAATGGTTATGCTTTCCACAATGCTGGCAAGGATGGAGATCAAAACATTGATTCTCCTTGTGACCAATTCGATTCAATGTTGACACTCATCATTCTGATGTTGAACTTGAACAGGTGAAAGTGAAGCTTCTTGAAGGAATCCAACACTTTGGAACTTTATTGGTCTGATGATTTCTTCCTAAGGTCTGATGATGGGATTGGAAAGAGTATTCTAAACCTGTTGCTTTGAAATCTATGGAAGTGGATTTACTGCATGTTGATGCATCATTGAAAGGTTTTCTTTACTGAAATCAAAAGAAAACTGAAATGTAGGTTCATGAATAGATTCAACTTCGTCTGAAACTGATTATGAAGTTGTATCATTGTGTCGTTCCTTCACTGACTTTTGATCAAAAACATCATCATCATCATCATCATAGAGAGGGTTGTGTTGAACAAAAACTAGTTCGGAACACATCACTGGTTGTTGATTTTTGAGATTAGTCAACTCATCATTCAATAGCTGGGATAGAGATTGAAGAAGTCTAACTTTAGCTTGCGTCACTTGCAAACAAGTTAGCACTGATTGAAGAGTTGTTTTGTTCAATATCACTGTGTTGTCTTCAGTGGTGTTTATTAGAGTGCTCAATAACTCTAATAATTCTAGATTTCAAGCCATTTCAAAACACTAAATGAGGTCTCCTTGAGTAGGTAGATCCTGATTACAATTTGACTCGACAGAAGAAGGTTTATTTGCAACTCGCTCACTTGAACTTCACACTCGCTTGCTATTCTCGCTTGCTTGAATTTGTTTCTCACTTGCTTGTACTCGCTCGCTTGAACTTTTCTTTCTTTCTTGCTTCCAGAAAGTTGAGGATGTCGGTTACCATCGAAAATGCATCCCAAAGTATTACAATGATTTGAGTTTCAAGTACTCATCCTAGTCAATTTTACTCAAAATGACAATGAATCTTGGGTGTCGGGCTCAACCGAGAATGCACCCAA
>JZKD02S0471028.1:77279-97563 GCA_000966675.3 Picea glauca
TCTAGATCCTAAAATTATGCATGATGACTAAGCTAGGCAATCTTAACTAACTCATTAGTCATCATTTGAGGATATATTACTAATATCCTAAATGAATGATACAAATATAGGTGACAATTTAGACTTAGTGATTGGTAAAGGTAAGCCATAGGCTAACACTTATGTTTCCCACTAGCGCATGACATCATGGAAAGGCTCGAACTGGAACATATCCAAGTTTCACTTATTCTGTCATCTGCACTCCCTTCCCTATCCATGCAGTTGCATATCAGAACTCAAGCATCCCACAAGGAAAATATATGATTGAGTATTCTCCAAATACATTAACGAGCCAATCAATTGTCGATACATAGACGGGTCTACTGGACAGAGTCTCTCAACTTCATCAGATCTGTCATCATGGGAGTTTGCCATATATTTGCAATCCATCATCCCAGACTTCTGAAGAACCATTTCAATATACTTCCTTTATCATAAAAAAAATTCACCACGCTTTTGTTGTAGAAGAGAGGCTCTACACCAAGTTTGCTTGAATCCATACAAGGTCTTCTTCCATCTGCATACAAGGGGCTCTTTCTGGTATACCTCAAAACCTTGAGGTTGCTCTACACACACTTCTCCTTCAATTACTTTGTTGATAACAACAATCTTTACATTCATGTGATGTAAATTCCAACCTATGGATACTGCAAGAGATATAATGGCTCAGGTAGAGGTATGTCTGGTTACTGGAACAAGCTATCATCATAGTCTTCTCCCTCCTTCTGGGAGAACCCTCTAGCCCTGAGCCTTGCCTTGCATCTATCAATGATCAAGTTTTTTTTACAATTTCTCACATACATTGTTCTTCATCACAGCGTCCTTCCATTCCTTCTGCTTGACTGCTTCTAGTGGATTCAAACTGGTTCAATTGGTTGTTCTGACTTTTTCGTTCTTTCTTGGAATCTTCATGTTCTTCCTCATGTTTTTCTTAAATGTTGGAGTCCATGGAATATTCTATAGATTACATGCCCTTCTTTCCTGAAGGCTCCAACCTTCTGTCATAGGAACATAAATGTAGATGGACAACCAAGGATATTCAAGGCTTATTTTCGAAGAAGACTTATTCTAGAGTCAAGTTGAACATGTGTTGTTTATCATGGTTGTCACTTCCAATGAAGAACATGGATATATACTTCATGGTATTCATGGATTCTTCAATGGATCATATCATTGGGGATTATCTCCCTCCTAATCCTAGCTTCATGCCTGAATGCATGCTCTTCTTTTGGAATTGTGTGATCATCTCCCTCCATTTGAGAGAGTCCATGCTTATGTCTGTTGCATCTCTCTTTGCTTTCTGCAAAGTTTCGCAAGCCTATTCTCGTTTCCTTTTGATTCTTGACTTCCTTCGAGTCTGACTCCTCTGAGTCTCTTTAAGTTTCTTTCTATCTGTTCTGATCGTTGCCCATCTGGAAATTGTGTCATCCTTATAAACTTCTTCTATGACAACTTCTGTAAGGATTGTTCATCAAACATATTTCACAAGGGTACATGCACAGAACAAGAATAACAAGAGAAAACAAGAAATATCCATCTAGAGGAGATGCTAGTTCAAATTGTGAACAAGTACAAAAAGCATCTATATCAATATTATTCATATGCAATCGAGTATTCATTGCACCTAAAAATAATAAAAAATTTCAAAGATTGCTTTCACAATTTGTATTGTAGCAACTATCACCCTTGATATACACAAATTTGAAGTTTAACAGTTTAATCAAACCTGGAACCTGAAACCTCAACTGTTCTGGAGGGTGCACTTGTTCTTATGAATGCATTGAGTCCAAGATTATAGCTTGGAAAAGGTCTATAATACTTTTCCTACAAACACACTCATGTTTTTCTAGATGATATAACATAGATAGCATATACAAGTGCATACCTTTGAAACCTTGTAGCATCAGCCAACTTGTCTTCTAATATGAAACTAGATACCATCTTGATAAGAAGAGATTAGAAACTCAATCAGAAGATTCGATGATTAGAACAAGCTAGAAACTCTAAAGTTTTAACTTTGATCACAAAATCAATTTTGACCAGAAGTCAACCTTTTGTCTTTGACTTTGACCAAAAATTCAAACCTGACATTTTTTCTAGCTGAGGGTACCGAGAGGTGTGCTAGGCTAGAGTGCACTAGGATGTCAAGAAATTAGGTCAAATGCTTCATCATAAGTGCCTGAACACAAGGGTTAGGGTTTTTTGCAACTACATAATTATAAAACCTAGCTGCAACTGTAACCGGTGCCATAACGAGCTTAAAAAATAACTTCCCAATCTATCTTCCAGTGGTTAGAATGTTTGAAGATAGTGTAGGCCCATAACCTGTTAGAATCAAAGAGATGTGTTCTTTTTTCCATAGACAATATAACAATATTGTCACCCAACCATAGGCACAAAGGACACCCCCGAACACCTTAACCTTGACATAAATAATAATTATGGTAGCAAACCAATAGCCAACCAAGGCTAGCATACCTTTCTCCAAGGGTAGTGCACCAAGCAAGAATAACCAAAAATCAAGTAGAAAGTCCAAACCATAACCAAGAGACCAAGTCCAACCAAAATCCAAAATCCTAGTTGCAGCTACACTCCCTCTTCAAACTTGCGCACCACTAGTCTTATGCAATTGTGAGTGAGTGAGTGTCAAATGAGCTCTAGTGCCCTCTATTTATATTGTTCTGTCTCACTTGACTGGGTCAACTTCTCTTTCTGAAGGCTAATAACTCAATATTAAATATTCTCTTGAGACGACTTGTCTTCTAGGCTCATTATCCAACGTTTTAGGGTTTCTCTTGCTTCCTAGAATATTCTAGTCTCATCAAAGGTTACACGTAGAGGTTAATACCTCCTCCAGCTACCATAATATCAATAGATAGCACCATCAACAAAGGCAACATAAGGTGAAGGGAGCGTCGACATCTACAAACCAAGCCCAATGCAAGATAAGAAGTATACATAAATCATTTAAAAAGGCGATAATAACACACCAAACTATGGTACAGTATATACAAAGCACTTATGTAGAATGACTCTAGGAATAATACTTCTTCAAGTAAAGCCCATTTCGAGGCTCACCCAAAGGAATCCCATCATAATCCACTAACTCATAGGCACCTCTCTCTAATACACATTTAATGATATAAAGACCATGCCACATGGGCTCGAATTTACCTGCCCCCAACATTTCATGATCTTGATCCTATAATAGTACCAAGTCACCTTCATAAAACACACAAGGTCTAATAGTTTTATCATATTGAGCTTTGACATGTTTCTTATGGGTTTCATTAGCCAGAGCGGTATCATGATGAGTTTCATCTAATCCTATCAAGTACAAAAGACATTCTTCCTCGGTGGTGGTATTGGGAAGTAATTCGACGACTAGTTTCAAGGATGGTATTTTGCATTCAATCAACAACACAAATTCTAAACCATATACCAACTGGAATGGCGTAAAACCGGTGGTTGTTTTGACCGATATTTGATATGTGCATAATTCCGAAAAAAAATATTGTATTCCAATTTGATTTTTGAATCCCTGTCATCCTACGAAGCATCGTTGTCATAACTTTGTTTACGGCTTTGACTTGGCCATTGGCTTGCAGATAGTAAGGAGTTGAGTTTTCATGCCGTAAACCCAACTGGGCGTTTAATTCCGACATCATGTAATTTCGAAAATGAGTGCCATTATTGATGACAATGGCTTGGGGCACATAGAATCAAGCAATAATGTGATTAAAAATGAAAAGGGTTGCAATTTTCCCGGTGTTATGGAATGTAGGCATCGCCTCGGCCTACTGAGTAAAATAATCCATGACGATAATAATATACTCATTCCCCCCAACCAAGTGAGGGTTACATGTCATGAAATCAATGCCCCATCTGGAAAATGGACCAGCGGAAACTACAGGGTGAAGTGGAGCAGGAGGCGCATGCACCTTACGATTGTAGATCTGACACGCATGACACTTTTGGACCGCAAGGATGCAATCCTTAAACAGTGGCAACCAAAAATATCCGGCTCATAGAATTTTGGGGGCAGTGACATACCCAAACATATGACCACCACATGCTTCGACATGACATGATTAAGATCTCTCTCAACTTCTTCATGTGTTAAACACCGTCGAAAAATGGAATCAACACCATGACGATAAAGGGTATCACCAACAATTATGTATTGTCGAGCTTGGTATCGAATTCGACGTCATTCAGTGCTAGACAAATCAGGCCGAAAAGTTTAGGTTTGGAGATAGATTATGATATCTCCATACTATGAATATAAAGAACTGATCAAAAAAAGAGATTCATCGGTAATCGAATCTTCTGCCACACTTTATGTTTCAGTTGAGGGAAGGTCACAAATTAACTCAACAAAAACCAAAGATTTTTTTGACTTGGATTTCTCAAATTCCAAATCAAACTTTTGTAGGATAATGATCCATTTGGAGTATTTCCCCCCCAACACCTGTCTAGTCAGAATATGTTGCATGGGGTTGCAATTAGAGATGATGGTGGTTTTAAGCAATAATATGTAGTGACAGAAACGTTGGACAACTTGAACAACAACCAATGTCAATTTATCCACATGTGAATATTTGATTTTGGAAGTGATAAGACTCTGAATTAAATAGTAAATCACATGTTCATCGTGTGATTCATCCTCTTGGACAAGCACCATAGAAATGGTACTGTTAGAAGCAGCAATGTACAAAAAGTAATCTCAACTGTAATCTGGGGGATGTAACAATGGTGTACGAGTTAACACATGCTTCAAAACATCAAATGCATTTTGAGCGACGTCATCCCAAACAAAGGGAACCCCTTTATTAAGAAGTCAAGTAAAACCTTTGGTCAATTCAGCGTAGGTGGGAACAAATCGATGTAAAAAGTCGCTTTCCCTTGTAAACTTTGTAGTTGGCGTAACGTAGAAGGAGGAGGTAAGTTCAATATGGTCTCAATCTTCAAGGGATCGACACGGATCCTGTGTTTGGATACGATGAAACTCAAGATATATCTTGATTCCACACAAAACACACATTTATGTGGATAGCGAACATTGCGATGTCAACATCTAAGGAATATGGCATGTAGATGTGTCGGATGATCTCGACATCGCATGGAATGTGCAGGAAAATCATCAAGATATGATTGAAAAATATGCTTAATGTCATGAAATGCATAAGACATAGCTCATTGAAAAGTAGCACCATTGTTCTTAAGTCTGAAAGGAAGCTTTCGATAGGAGAAAGTACCCCAAGGACAAATAAAAGCAGTTTTATGTTGATCCAATGGTAGTATGTTTATTTGATTATAGTCAGAAAAACCATCCTAATGAGAAGATTTCATTGTCGACACGGTAATCAACTATCTGGTCTATAAAAGGGCCTGGATAATTATCTTTCGCACAAGCCTGATTAATATCCCTATAATCAATACATACATGAATCGTTCCTCGTTTCTTTGTGATGGGAAAAATATGGGAAACCCAATTAGTCAGAGGTAGAAGATAAATAAAAATTGGGTTGAGAAGTTTTTCAACTTCGACTTTAATTATAGTGACTTTTCATGGATGAACATGACGAAGCTTTTGTCGAACAGGCTTGGCTTCAAGATATGTCTTAATTTCGTGAATGACAATTTGTGGGTCGATACCAGGCATTTCCTCGTAAGACCAAACAAATACATCATGAAATTCTTTGAATAGGGCCATATAAGTTTGAATTTCATCAAAAGAACAAGAGGCACCTATATGAATGTTTTTCACGACCTCGGGGTTTACCGAGATATTTATTGGCATAGTAACAAAGATATTCCCTAAATTCCCTTCAGATAAAATATCATGGATTAAGATGGGAGCTCGAGAATTCTTGATTAACTCAGATGGAGATGAAGATTCTAAATGACTCTCAATAGTCTGGAGCTTAGGGAGATACAAGGAACAATGATGATTATCATCCCATGGAGTTTCTTCTAGAGACATAACCTCCATGTTACTTTCATCAATAGGGAAAGTATCATCAAAAGGATCAGGAGATGTAGTAGAAATGAGCCAAGAGGATTGAGAGTATTTATCTAAAATCGGATTTGTTCGGTCATCGTGATCAGAACTAGCCACAGAGGCTGATTGGATGGCTTGATAATCAAACTCAATTGGATTTAGAAGCATTTGGTCGCCATATCTTTCATATTGTGTAGGACTTAGTACTAACCAAGGATCATATGATTCAAGGGAACTACCAATTCCAGTCAAAATCATGTTTATCTAAGCGACAACAGGAGGAATGTCGAGTGGGAAGAGCGAAGAAATGTCGTGCGGTGGGAGCGAAAAAGTTCCCATTAGTGATGAATCTTTTAAAAGACCCACTCCAACATCCTCGTAAGCAAATGTGCTTTGTTCTATCAAAGGAAAATTACCAATGCATGAATCAGAATTAAAGTAGACAAGTTGATCTACCCTGACTATTTTTCCTTGATGAGGGAAATGAAGTACACAAAATAAGGTAGAAACCACGACAAACATGGAATAAATCCAGCTACGGCCTAGTGAAAGGTTATAGTCGAGGGGTGCATCGACCACTTATACTTCAACAATAATTGTTTTACCTTCTAATTCGATTGACAATGCATTGAGCACTCCAAAGGGTTTAAATCCTCTATCGTTAAATGCTTTTAACGTATTAGGTGATTGATTGAGTGAAGGAGAATCGACAACTTTCCAACAATTGATGGACATTATGCAGGTTGAGGCTCCTTTGTCAATAACAGTATGAAAAACGGTTTTCTCTCTCACAATAACTTGAATTTGAAAAACAAGTTTGTGGGGAAGTCTTGGAAAATGAGTTTCGAAATAAAAACTACCATATTCGCATCACTTGGATCAACTCCACCAATATCTGACAACAATGCTCTTTGTTGCACAGGGCAAGTTTGAAGGACTTCGAGGGCCGACATCATAGAGGGTACTTGAGCCAAGTCTTCTACAAAATTATAGTTTTGAGCAACTCGCATGTGCAGGTTAAAACATGACTTATGAACAACACCTTTTGGAGGTGGTTAGATCACTATGTTAGAACCAGGTCGATTAAATTGAAGAGGACCAGTAGTAGGTGAAGTGGATGTAGATGTAGGAGTAGAGGTAGAAGGTTGATCAACAACACTTCCATTGGAAGGAGGATAGTCTTTGGTTCGTGTTGTTACAAAAACTTGTTCAACATTTTCTTGACACATAAGTACATAAGAGCTTCCTAAGGCGGAGGGTTGATCTTGTGCAACCATTTGAGTCTGCTGAGATGGGAAAGGATTTGTCAAAATGACAAGTGCAGTTGAAGTTCCTTTAAGAAAATGATTAACTTTGGCACGACATGAACAATCCTTAGTATAATGTTCTTCTTTGCAAATGAGACAAAGATATTTAGGTTTGCACTTTTGCGTATCCTCGGTAGGTTGAGTTTTGGGTTTCTTCTGTTGTGGGGCATTTTTCTTAGATTTTCCTTTTCCCTTTTTCTTACTTCTAGGTTGCTGAGATTTACTGGTGTTTGTGGACTGAACCATATTAATCTCAGAAGTTTTACCAGGAGTAATAGCAGGAGGTGAAGTGTTTTGAGCGGTAACGATAGGAGTAACCTTAGGGTTAGATTGACCAGAAGGTTTACTTTTAGAGTCTTGGGTAACAAAACCCACCACACCATTGGCGAGGTGAGATTCTATAGGGGTACAATAGTTGGATTAGTAGATGGGCGAGGAGCCTGTAGAATCAGATCATATAACGTGCAAGATTGTGAATAGAGAAGGTCCAAATATTGAGCATGGGCGATAGCTTGCTCCTCAGTTACAACGCCACCCATAGCAACATCACAAGCAATAGGAGGTAACAATGACTTAGTAAACCAATCTGCCAACAATTGATCTGGTATACTGGCTTTAATCAAACGATGTCGTCGTATCCACTCATGGATATGATCAGAAATATGAGTCGATGTCGACTGTTGGAATGAGGTTGTAAAGTTTTGTGCCAGTTTCATAATGAATGGGCAGTTGGAAGTGAGTCAAAAAAGATATTKCCAAYRAATTAAAGTCTTGAAATGTTCCTYGTTGTAATTATATATACCATTTAGCATCACTCCCAGTGCGCTAGAAAATACATAAATGGATAGAATCATCATTTAAATAATTTGAAGAATGCCATAAATGATAAGTCATGATGTGATTTGATGGGTCTTCTCAAGGTTTCCCATCGAATTTTGGAATATCACTTGGTAACATGGCAGGGATAGACAGCCAAAAAGGAGAATGAAAAATGGGATCATTTGTTGACTATGATAAGTCGGGTAAGTCTAATATTTCCAGGAATGGTAATTGTCGATTAAATACAGGTTGTTGAAATGTGGGATATTGGTAAGCAGCGTAAATATTAACCCCCAGAAGAGGAGGATATCCCTATTGAGAGTACATTGGTGCTACAAGCCTCTGAGTTCCACCAGGATGATAAACCTAAAAGGGTATCTCCATACTTGTTTTTGTAGTAGGAGGAGGAGTATATGCATGGAATTAATGGCCAATAGGCACTTGAGTTCCACCGGCCCCACCGGCTTGAGGTAAATTTGATGGAGTGCTTGCAATTTCGTGGAATGAAACACCACTAAGGATTTGGGTACCAGTGGGGTTTCCTATAGAAGGTTGTTGACCAATAGGAGGTTTTTTCCCAATAGGAATTTGTTGACCAAGAGGAAGTTGCTTCCCAAGAGAAGGTTGTTGACCAATAGGAAGTTGTTGACCAAGAGGAGGTTGTTGACCAAGAGGGGGATAAATTACAAAATGGTAATTCCCAATAAGAGTTTGTTGTCCAAAGGGAGGATTTATCCCAGTTAACGGAGGTTTCCCCCAAGCAAGAAAAGATGGTCCTACAAATGGTTTCCCCCCAGCAAGAATAGATCCTACAGTAGATTGATTGATAGTCATAGGCAAAGATAGCCCCATGAATGGTTGACTAATGGTCAAAGACACGGATGGTCCTACAGACGACTGAATTGGAACACTAATCCCACTCGGAAAACTAGGTTGTTGAATAGATCTAGGAGAAAAATTAGTTTGCAAGGTGTGTACCATACTTGGAATAGACATACTAGTTGAATTAGGCATACCAGTTGACCAAGGAGGATAATGAAAAAGTGAGGCATTGGTCGAAGCTCTAGAAAAGGTTCCGTTGAGTGATTGATACCTAGGAGGTATGGAAGGTCCACCAAAATCATAAGATATGCTAGATCCACTGTGTACAAAATTTCCACCCATAGTAAGAGGTAAGGTTTGCATTTTGGTACTTCCTAATATAGATTTTGTATATGTTGATTGATCCATGGTCGACGCAGTGAAAAATGATGATGGTGTATGTAAAATTGGAGTTTAACTATCGAAAAATTAAGGATTGATACCAAGTGTTGTCCTGCCAAGGAGATACAATTGGTGTAGGTAATTGGATAAGAAGAGGTCCTTCTAAGTCAGTTATAGTTGGATTAAAATGTAGAAATCTCTCTTTCGATATATCTTCTACAATAATGAGACCAACCTCTAGAGAGACAGACTCGTGAGAACTAACATGTATAGAATTTAATTCCAACCTATTTGAAACGATAGAGCTTCAATGAGTTACAGGTGATGGGATAGATATGGAACTTGGTAAAGGAAAATATTGTTGAGGACTAGAAAGTGAAGGTGTTGAAACTAAACTTAGTAAAAGTGGAAAATTCTCGCGTATTTTAGGTTCAATAAGTTCAGGTTCAACAGGTTCAGGATAAAAAAATCTTTGTGCTTTCAATCTCAAGTTCCTCAAGTTCTAAATTCTCAGTTTGTACTACCTGAAATTCTTCTACAGTTTCAAATTGTTCTGTACTTTCAGGTTGTGGAATCTCAATGTCTGAATGTTCAAGTTGTGATACTTCTGGTAGTTCAGGGGGTAAATTCTGCATTCTACAAGAACGACAAAGATGTTTTTCCACTGTAAATTTTACAAACAATTGCTAATTATACCTATGGTCTACTAGAGAAAACAAATATCACTTGCTAAAAATTTTAGGAAGAAAACACACAAACAAAAGATATTCTCACAATGACACACTAGTTGGTAACGAAATATAGCATCATGAGATCAAAATGAGAAGGGGTTGGGATAGATCGGGTGGAACATTTACGTTGGAAACTTGCTTAACGGACTTACACCCTGGTGAAAGATTCCTCATGGTAAGACCATGGGTTACCCTCCAAGGAACCCGAGTGAGTTTGACAAAAAAAAATCCCAGGTACAACAAATATTTCCCCTTCGTCGTCACCTTGTGTATAAATCCTAAAGATAATATCCACTAAGGTTACCACTTANGAAAAACGGTTTTCTCTCTCACAATAACTTGAATTTGAAAAACAAGTTTGTGGGGAAGTCTTGGAAAATGAGTTTCGAAATAAAAACTACCATATTCGCATCACTTGGATCAACTCCACCAATATCTGACAACAATGCTCTTTGTTGCACAGGGCAAGTTTGAAGGACTTCGAGGGCCGACATCATAGAGGGTACTTGAGCCAAGTCTTCTACAAAATTATAGTTTTGAGCAACTCGCATGTGCAGGTTAAAACATGACTTATGAACAACACCTTTTGGAGGTGGTTAGATCACTATGTTAGAACCAGGTCGATTAAATTGAAGAGGACCAGTAGTAGGTGAAGTGGATGTAGATGTAGGAGTAGAGGTAGAAGGTTGATCAACAACACTTCCATTGGAAGGAGGATAGTCTTTGGTTCGTGTTGTTACAAAAACTTGTTCAACATTTTCTTGACACATAAGTACATAAGAGCTTCCTAAGGCGGAGGGTTGATCTTGTGCAACCATTTGAGTCTGCTGAGATGGGAAAGGATTTGTCAAAATGACAAGTGCAGTTGAAGTTCCTTTAAGAAAATGATTAACTTTGGCACGACATGAACAATCCTTAGTATAATGTTCTTCTTTGCAAATGAGACAAAGATATTTAGGTTTGCACTTTTGCGTATCCTCGGTAGGTTGAGTTTTGGGTTTCTTCTGTTGTGGGGCATTTTTCTTAGATTTTCCTTTTCCCTTTTTCTTACTTCTAGGTTGCTGAGATTTACTGGTGTTTGTGGACTGAACCATATTAATCTCAGAAGTTTTACCAGGAGTAATAGCAGGAGGTGAAGTGTTTTGAGCGGTAACGATAGGAGTAACCTTAGGGTTAGATTGACCAGAAGGTTTACTTTTAGAGTCTTGGGTAACAAAACCCACCACACCATTGGCGAGGTGAGATTCTATAGGGGTACAATAGTTGGATTAGTAGATGGGCGAGGAGCCTGTAGAATCAGATCATATAACGTGCAAGATTGTGAATAGAGAAGGTCCAAATATTGAGCATGGGCGATAGCTTGCTCCTCAGTTACAACGCCACCCATAGCAACATCACAAGCAATAGGAGGTAACAATGACTTAGTAAACCAATCTGCCAACAATTGATCTGGTATACTGGCTTTAATCAAACGATGTCGTCGTATCCACTCATGGATATGATCAGAAATATGAGTCGATGTCGACTGTTGGAATGAGGTTGTAAAGTTTTGTGCCAGTTTCATAATGAATGGGCAGTTGGAAGTGAGTCAAAAAAGATATTGCCAATGAATTAAAGTCTTGAAATGTTCCTCGTTGTAATTCTATATACCATTTAGCAACACTCCCACTAAGAGTGCATTGGAAAATATGTTAATGGATAGAATCATCATTTAAAGAATTTGAAGAGCACCATAAATGATAAGTCACGATGTGATTTGATGGGTCTTCTCCAGGTTTCCCATTGAATTTTGGAATATCACTTGGTAACTTGGCAATGATAGGCATCCAAAAAGGAGAATGAAAAATAGGATCATTCGTTAGCCGCGATAGGTCGGGTAAGTCTAATGTTGTCAGGAATAGTAACTGTCGATTAAATACAGGTTGTTGAAACATGGGATATTGGTAAGCAGCGCAAGGATCAACTCCTGGGAGAGGAGGATATCCTTGTTGAGAGTACGTTGGTGCTACGAGCATCTGAGTTCCACCAGAATGATAATATTGAAAGGGTGGTCCATATCCGTTTGTGTACCAGTAGCATGAGTTGAAGGAGTATATGCGTGGAAAGGTTGTCCAATAAGCACTTGAGTTCCACTAGCCCCACCGAGGTAAATTTGATGGAGTGATTCCCATTCCGGGGAATGAAGCACCACCAAATATTTGGGTACCAGTGGGTTGCATAAATATTAATTGAGAGGGTCCTCCAGTGGGGTTTCCTATAGAAGGTTGTTGACGAAGAGGAGGTTGTTGACCAAGAGGAAGTTGTTGACCAAGAGGAAATTGTTGACCAAAAGGGGGATACGTTCCGGAAGGGTAATTCCTAATAGGATTTTGTTGTCCAAAAGGAGGATTTATCCCAGTTAATGGAGGTTTCCCCCAAGTAGGAAAAGATGGTCCTACAAAAGGCTGCCCCCCAACAAGAACAGATCCTATAGTATATTGAATGACATTCAAAGGCACATATAGCCCTACGAACAATTGACTAATGGTCAAAGACATGGATGGTCCTACAGACAATTGAATTGGAACACTCATCCCACTCGTCAAACTAGGTTGTTGAATAGATCCAGGAGCAAAATTAGTTTGTGAGGTGTGTACCATACTTGGAATAGATGTACTATACGAACTAGGAATACCAGTTGACCAAGGAGGATAATGAAAAAGTGAGGCATTGGTTGAAGCTCCAGAAAAGGTTTCGTTGAGTGATTGATACCTAGGAGGTATGGAAGGTCCACTAAAATCATAAGATACGCTAGATCCACTATGTATAGAAGTTCCACCCATAGTAAGAGGTAAGGTTTTCATTTCGATGCTTCCTAATATAGATTCTGTAGATGTCGACTGATACATGGTTGACACAGTGAAAAAATACGACGGTGTACGTAAAAAAGGAGTTCGACTATCGACAATTAAGGATTGAGACCAAGCGTTGTCTCGCCAAGGATATACAATTGGTTTACGTAATTGGATAAGAAAAGGTCTTTCTAAGTCAGTTATAGGTGGATTAAAATGTAGACGTCTCTCTTCTGGGATATCTTCTACAGTAACGAGACCAACCTCTAAAGAGAAAAACTTGTGAGAACTAACCTGTATAGGAGTTAATTCCAACCTGTTTGAAACGATATAGTTTCAAGGAGTTACAGGTGATGGGATAGATATGGAACTTGGAGAAGGAAAATCGTGTTGAGGACTGGAAAAGGAAGGTGTTGAAACTAAACTTAGTGAAAGTGGAAAATTCTCAAGTATTTCAGGTTCAATAAGTCCAGGTTCAACAGGTTCAGGATCAACAATCTCTATGCTTTCAATCTCAGGTTCCTCAGGTTCTAAAGTCTCAGTTTGTACTACCTCATATTCTTCTACTGTTTCAAATTGTTTTGTATTTTCGGGTTGTATAGGTTCAAGTTGTGGAGTCTCAATGTTTAAATTTTCAAGTTGTGATACTTTTGGTAGTTCCAGGGGTAAACACTACATTCTACGAGAACGATGAAGATGTTCTACCACTGCAAATTTTACTAACAATTGCCAATTATACCTATGGTCTACTATGGAAAAGAAACAAGACTTGCTAAAAATTCTAGGAAGCAAAAACACAAACAAAATATCTTCTCACAATGACACACTAGTTGGTGATGAAATCCAACATCATGAGATCAAAATGAGAAGGGGTTGGGATAGAGCGGGTGGAACAATTATGTTGGTGACCGACTTAACAGAATTACACCCTGGTGCAAGCTTCCTCACAGTAAAACCGTGGGTCACCCTCCAGGGAGCCCGAGTGAGTTTGAACAACGTATGTCCCAGGTACAAAAAATATTTCCCCTTCACCATCACCTTGTGTATAAATCCTAAAGATAAAAGCCACTAAGGTTACCACTTAGAACAAGAAAAGTGTGGGGAAACAGTCGACAGTCAGGTATACACGCAAGGGAAAGGCAATTAAGACCAAAAATCCCCTTGAGAGTTTCCTCTCAAGTGATCCCCAAGTGTCTTTTGACATCGTTTGTAATACGTGCAGACCACGCCACCAAGACCAACAAAGCAGGGTTAATTACTCTGTTGGCCCCAATGCAACCTCGTGATTGACCCTTGTGTGATAAGGGCCTCCCATAAAAATGATGTGTCAAATAGATTTCTCTCCCTATCTCAGGATTCTAAGTTTGTTTTGTAGCTTTGGAGAGTTAACCTCAATACCTATTCCAAATCCCTACAACTAATGGAATGTTGGTTTGCTACCAGTAAAAAAAACTCGAATAAATTTTATTAGCATTGATTTTATGGTTGTTGTTTACTCAAGAAGGAAAATGGCATGGACAAGATGATGTTTTGACCGACTTGAAATGATGCAAAGAGACAAAATGCAATATTTCACTTCAATGAAAACTATATTACAAGAGAGAGAAAACTTTTATATTCTCGAATGCACAATGTCCCAAATTTTCATAAATACCGAGAAATTTACTACTCAAAACAACTAAAATTTCCCTCCAACTAATGCAGTGCAAGAATCACAACTTCGTTTTCAAAGATAAAGCTAAATAGAAAGGGAACAAGTTTCTTTAAAAGCAAAAGTAATCTAGGCAGTGTGTAAATTTTTTGTTTTGGAAAATAAAGTATTCAAGAAAAAGAAAAAATTCTCTTCTCACTAAATAATCCAGAGGTAAACAATTGGGGAATAACAATCAAAAGCCAGACTGAAAGACACTCCAATACTAAGCTAAGAGATTATACCCCTTTCAGAAGTAAGCAAAAATTGCCAAAACAAAGCTAATAATGAAAAAAATGGTCAAAATCAAACTTTAAAACTGTCAAGAAGATTGTTAAGAAAACCTAAAGTTCACAACAAGAGCCAGATCTTAAATATGGGAAGGAAAGTAAATAAAAACTTGTTCTTTCAAGTAGTTTNGCCTGTAGAATCAAATCATATAACATGCTAGATTGTGAATAGAGAAGGTCCAAATATTGAGCATGGGCGATAGCTTGCTCCTCAGTTACAACGCCACCCATAGCGACATCACAAGCAACAGGAAGTAATAATGACTTAGTAAACCAATCTGCCAACAATTGATCCGGTATACTGGCTTTAATGAAACGATGTCGTCGTATCCACTCATGGATATGATCATAAATATGAGTCAATGTCGACTGTTGGAATGAGGTTGTAAAGTTTTGTGCCAGTTTCATAATGAATGGGCAGTTGGAAGTGAGTCAAAAAAGATATTGCCAATGAATTAAAGTCTTGAAATGTTCCTCGTTGTAATTCTATATACCATTTAGCAACACTCCCACTAAGAGTGCATTGGAAAATATGTTAATGGATAGAATCATCATTTAAATAATTTGAAGAGCACCATAAATGATAAGTCACGATGTGATTTGATGGGTATTCTCTAGGTTTCCCATTGAATTTTGGAATATCACTTGGTAACTTGGCAATGATAGGCATCCAAAAAGGAGAATGAAAAATAAGATCATTCATTAGCCGCGATAGGTCGGGTTAGTCTAATGTTGTCAGGAATAGTAACTGTCAATTAAATACAGGTTGTTGAAACATGGGATATTGGTAAGCAATGCAAGGATCAACTTCTGGGAGAGGAGGATATCCTTGTTGAGAGTACGTTGGTGCTACGAGCATCTGAGTTCCACTAGAATGATAATCTTGAAAGGGTGGTCCATATTCGTTTGTGTACCAGTAGCATGAGCTGAAGGAGTATATGCGTGGAAAGGTTGTCCAATAAGCACTTGAGTTCCACTAGCCCCACCGAGGTAAATTTGATGGAGTGATTCCCATTCCGGGGAATGAAGCACCACCAAATATTTGGGTACCAGTGGGTTGCATAAATATTAATTGAGAGGGTCCTCCAGTGGGGTTTCCTATAGAAGGTTGTTGACGAAGAGGAGGTTGTTGACCAAGAGGAAGTTGTTGACCAAGAGGAAATTGTTGACCAAAAGGGGGATACGTTCCGGAAGGGTAATTCCTAATAGGATTTTGTTGTCCAAAAGGAGGATTTATCCCAGTTAATGGAGGTTTCCCCCAAGTAGGAAAAGATGGTCCTACAAAAGGCTGCCCCCCAACAAGAACAGATCCTATAGTATATTGAATGACATTCAAAGGCACATATAGCCCTACGAACAATTGACTAATGGTCAAAGACATGGATGGTCCTACAGACAATTGAATTGGAACACTCATCCCACTCGTCAAACTAGGTTGTTGAATAGATCCAGGAGCAAAATTAGTTTGTGAGGTGTGTACCATACTTGGAATAGATGTACTATACGAACTAGGAATACCAGTTGACCAAGGAGGATAATGAAAAAGTGAGGCATTGGTTGAAGCTCCAGAAAAGGTTTCGTTGAGTGATTGATACCTAGGAGGTATGGAAGGTCCACTAAAATCATAAGATACGCTAGATCCACTATGTATAGAAGTTCCACCCATAGTAAGAGGTAAGGTTTTCATTTCGATGCTTCCTAATATAGATTCTGTAGATGTCGACTGATACATGGTTGACACAGTGAAAAAATACGACGGTGTACGTAAAAAAGGAGTTCGACTATCGACAATTAAGGATTGAGACCAAGCGTTGTCTCGCCAAGGATATACAATTGGTTTACGTAATTGGATAAGAAAAGGTCTTTCTAAGTCAGTTATAGGTGGATTAAAATGTAGACGTCTCTCTTCTGGGATATCTTCTACAGTAACGAGACCAACCTCTAAAGAGAAAAACTTGTGAGAACTAACCTGTATAGGAGTTAATTCCAACCTGTTTGAAACGATATAGTTTCAAGGAGTTACAGGTGATGGGATAGATATGGAACTTGGAGAAGGAAAATCGTGTTGAGGACTGGAAAAGGAAGGTGTTGAAACTAAACTTAGTGAAAGTGGAAAATTCTCAAGTATTTCAGGTTCAATAAGTCCAGGTTCAACAGGTTCAGGATCAACAATCTCTATGCTTTCAATCTCAGGTTCCTCAGGTTCTAAAGTCTCAGTTTGTACTACCTCATATTCTTCTACTGTTTCAAATTGTTTTGTATTTTCGGGTTGTATAGGTTCAAGTTGTGGAGTCTCAATGTTTAAATTTTCAAGTTGTGATACTTTTGGTAGTTCCAGGGGTAAACACTACATTCTACGAGAACGATGAAGATGTTCTACCACTGCAAATTTTACTAACAATTGCCAATTATACCTATGGTCTACTATGGAAAAGAAACAAGACTTGCTAAAAATTCTAGGAAGCAAAAACACAAACAAAATATCTTCTCACAATGACACACTAGTTGGTGATGAAATCCAACATCATGAGATCAAAATGAGAAGGGGTTGGGATAGAGCGGGTGGAACAATTATGTTGGTGACCGACTTAACAGAATTACACCCTGGTGCAAGCTTCCTCACAGTAAAACCGTGGGTCACCCTCCAGGGAGCCCGAGTGAGTTTGAACAACGTATGTCCCAGGTACAAAAAATATTTCCCCTTCACCATCACCTTGTGTATAAATCCTAAAGATAAAAGCCACTAAGGTTACCACTTAGAACAAGAAAAGTGTGGGGAAACAGTCGACAGTCAGGTATACACGCAAGGGAAAGGCAATTAAGACCAAAAATCCCCTTGAGAGTTTCCTCTCAAGTGATCCCCAAGTGTCTTTTGACATCGTTTGTAATACGTGCAGACCACGCCACCAAGACCAACAAAGCAGGGTTAATTACTCTGTTGGCCCCAATGCAACCTCGTGATTGACCCTTGTGTGATAAGGGCCTCCCATAAAAATGATGTGTCAAATAGATTTCTCTCCCTATCTCAGGATTCTAAGTTTGTTTTGTAGCTTTGGAGAGTTAACCTCAATACCTATTCCAAATCCCTACAACTAATGGAATGTTGGTTTGCTACCAGTAAAAAAAACTCGAATAAATTTTATTAGCATTGATTTTATGGTTGTTGTTTACTCAAGAAGGAAAATGGCATGGACAAGATGATGTTTTGACCGACTTGAAATGATGCAAAGAGACAAAATGCAATATTTCACTTCAATGAAAACTATATTACAAGAGAGAGAAAACTTTTATATTCTCGAATGCACAATGTCCCAAATTTTCATAAATACCGAGAAATTTACTACTCAAAACAACTAAAATTTCCCTCCAACTAATGCAGTGCAAGAATCACAACTTCGTTTTCAAAGATAAAGCTAAATAGAAAGGGAACAAGTTTCTTTAAAAGCAAAAGTAATCTAGGCAGTGTGTAAATTTTTTGTTTTGGAAAATAAAGTATTCAAGAAAAAGAAAAAATTCTCTTCTCACTAAATAATCCAGAGGTAAACAATTGGGGAATAACAATCAAAAGCCAGACTGAAAGACACTCCAATACTAAGCTAAGAGATTATACCCCTTTCAGAAGTAAGCAAAAATTGCCAAAACAAAGCTAATAATGAAAAAAATGGTCAAAATCAAACTTTAAAACTGTCAAGAAGATTGTTAAGAAAACCTAAAGTTCACAACAAGAGCCAGATCTTAAATATGGGAAGGAAAGTAAATAAAAACTTGTTCTTTCAAGTAGTTTCACGGGCTATTGTGTAACATAGTGGAACAACAGAGAGTGTTGTAGGCTACATGCCAGTACAGTGCGACAATGTCGCTTTGTGTCTCAAATGGAGGGTGTGACAGTCGATAAAAACTTGAAAAGACAAAAAATTATGGAAATTTTCTAGTGAATTTCAAGGTCTAATGCTCAAGCAGTATCAAGCAATGAATCAAGGAGCTAAAACAAGACAAGGAAGCAACATACAAAGAACAAATCCGGAAGATTGTCCCCAACGGAGTCACCAATTTTATTATCAGATAAATTAGTCAATGCAGACACAATCCAATCTCCCTAGCTTGGGAACCCAAAGCTAGAAATTCAAAGTGTCTGAAATCACTTCAAATCGAACGAGAGCATAGGCCTCGTCGTTACGAACCCAACACAACTCGTTTGTGTTCAAACGGACGTCGGGAGCGAGAGATATCGCATTCTGTTCAAATTTACAAACAGGCAAAAAAAGGGGTGTTGACTGTACAGTTCGTACGGATGTTGATGTGGCAGGACGTATGACACGTGGAAGGTTGTACGACACGTGGCAGGCAACTATTGGGACAGTTGGCATGTGACATGGCTTGTTGACAGCGAATGGGATGGCGACACGTGGCCCAATCAATGGCCTCCACGTGTCACCTGTTTATTGGATTAAAATCTTTGCACTTGGCAGGAGTCGACCCCGTGACCTCCGGGCAGGGTAAAGCCTTGGGAAAGGCCGCCCAACCGGCGCGCCCGTACATGTTACTTAACATATATATGCATTGTAATATATTTAAATTTGTAAAAATGTGTATTGGGGTGTGAACCGGGCCGAGGCTAAGCCCCGACCCATGGTTATATATTGTATTGGATACGACCGGTGCTACGGGCGGTTAGACCCACCGTAATATATGTTGTAACCGTTTGAAATGTGCGCGGTTTGATATAACATGTGACCAATGTGTATGCACGCGTGTTTAACCTTACGGTTTTGCATACGGTTTGAAAACTTTAGCCTTGTTGTGTATTGCATGCGGTCATGTGGTGACCATGTGCCCATGGGCCTTGGTAGTTAAAGGTCGGCATGTAACCGTTCGACAGTTTGTACCGGTTGTGCGGTTGCACCTGGTGCCAAGTTTTTACGCTTTAAAATGCTTGTGGGCTAGGTTGAGCCAACAAGGGTGCGTTTTGTAGATGCAAAGACAACAAGCTTGAAGGGGGGACTTCCAGGAAGCCTATCTTCTTCAATTTTTTGGCCAAACAAGGTGCCGAAAAAGCCTAGCTAGGGGTTTTTGAATGTTCTGAAGCCATTGGAGCAGTCTATTTGGCATTTTGAGCATTGTAAAGCACATTTTTGAGCACTTTGACCAAATAATACAAATGATCCATTGGAAGTTGGACGAGGAGATGTAGCCCAAGAGAGGGGTGAACTCCTTTATCATTTGTTGTGTTATGTGTTTTTTGTTCACTGATTTTATTGTTGTTTATATGCATCTTGAATGAGTAAATCCTATTAAAGTTGTGTTGCAAAGTTGATCCATTTGCATTTTAACACATAAATTTTACTTGCAAATATTTTCAAGAATACAAGT
>JZKD02S0471028.1:191632-253442 GCA_000966675.3 Picea glauca
TTTGAGAGTTGTCTTGGTGATTGATCTTGGTAAGTAGATATGATTTGGTTGATAAGATTGATGAGACATGTTTTTGTGATAGGTTGTTTGGACAAGTTGTTGTGAGATGTTATTTGGATAGGTTTTGTGCATGGTTGATGCACTTGTTCATGGTACAGGTTGAGGTACAGGTTGGTGAATGGTTGATGCACTTATTTATGGTACAGGTTGATAACAGGTTGAGGTACAGGTTGATGCATGGTTGATGCATGGTTCAAGTTATTGGTACAGGTTGTTTGGTGTAGGTTGATTGGTATAGGTTTACAACAGTATATATCACAGTGATAGTGTGACAATGGTTCCATAATTCTACTTATACATCTAGGTGGTTGGATGGGGCAAGGAAAAGTGGTTGTAGCCACATTTCGGCTGTAGGAAGAGATCATAGGGGGTTGTATCCTCCTTCTGGTTGTAGCCAAAGAATTGGGGAGTTGGAGCTTCCCTCATGCTATAGCTTGAGAAACTAGGGGGTTGGAGCCTCCTTCCAGTTGCATCTGGAAAAGAAAGGAAGTTGGTGCTTCCAATGAATATAATTATTCAAGAAATATAATAAAAATCATTTCGTGGTTTCTTGCACTTTGGGTTTCCACGTAAAAACACGGGTGTACTGTGTATGTGTATGATTTTTCATTTGTTCATTGTTTATTTACTCTGCAAATATTGGATGATAGTGCTACATTGATATAAAAATTGCATTATATGGTTAAAAAGGATTATATTTCTCTATTATTGATTCACCACCCCCTCTTAGTAATCCAACACACCCTTCATAAATTCCCAAGACAAGGTCATTTTTTCTAAGAAAAATGTGTGTTTTGACCTTGAAATGATGGGTTTCTTCCTCCAATATGACTTATGGGTTATGGAAAATGTATTTCATGGTGTCAAGTGGTTGTGAAACTCAACAAAGTGAATGCGACACTAGGTAAGGTTCATACGACACTTTCAACAATGGATGCGACACTTAACAAGTTGCATATGTCGCTTTATGACACTTGCGACACTTAGGGTGCGAAACACAAATGTGAAATTTTGGTGTGTAACATATGCCCCCTAAAGTGTGAGGTCAAAAGAGAAAATGATGGCCAAAACACTTTACAAATTCTTCAATGCAAGGGTGTTGGAGTGGGAGAACCTGGCAGAAGCTGGGAACAATAATCAAACAATATTAATATGTTCCATTTTCAAGGTAGGCATACCTATGCTCATAATACAAGATGAATCAAAGCATGGCCGCTGACTAGTAAACCGGAGATCCATGATAAAATTGACTAAGGATATGGCCACTGAGATACAATGTGGATCCATACCTCCATGACATGAACTCATTGCAACCACAAAAAATACATAGTGGAGCTATGAGATGACAAAACATATCCACAGATCAATAAAATGTGGATCTATGTGACAGTATATATATCAATAAGATTCTCAAAATGGTGATTGTACATAAATATTTGACAAGATCAAATGATCTCCATTGTAGCCTAGGCAAAGAACATAATAGAGTGAGCACCCAATGCAGGGTCTTCATCCTGATCTTGATGTTGTATGAATCTATCCATGTGAATAAATGATTTGATGTTGAACATGGTAGAAACCACTTGATTACTATTCATTGAGGTAAGCCATTAACAAGTGCGAGGGAAATCACCAATGATGTCAATAATTCCCAAGGTACCCCAGTACATTCCAACGAATGTGAATAAATGAGATGAGGTTGAACATTCATGGAATCATCCAATCAGATGTCATTGATGTAAACCTACCGTCGGAAGTGAGGAGGCCTGCCATTGAGGCATACAGGTCCTAAGGTACTAACTAGTTTCTAAGTGTAATTCCCAGATAATGTGCTGAAGTTGAAAGGAAAAGACTCGTCGAAGGAGGGGCCATGATGTATCCCCCATCATCGACACAAAACTGACATAGGAAAGTGATGTAAGATGGTGAATTAAATGAGAATGGACTGACACAGGAAATGGAAGTTGGTAATACCGCAGATGGATGGTTTTAAGTGAAAATTCCCTTGAACATGATGAGGCATGACAACTAACATGGAAACATTGACTCTATGAGTACCAAGAACATAATGTATCAAAAAAAAATCACTCTTTGACTGGAACGAAAAAAGTATGATGACACATGGAATTGGTATGACTCAAAGAAAATCATATTATCCAATTGTAAGATGATATGCAAATAGGTGCCAAGTTCAAGGGAGACAATAACTGCCATAATGAATTCCAAAAAACTTGACCCACTTCCTTCAATTCCCCCCCCCATCTAGATAGAGGAGTACCTATTTATTTTTTAATGAGATTGAGGATAACATATGCTCGGTATAGCTCATCCTTCAGATGAGTCCCTCGACATATGTTTAACAAACGTGAGGATGGAGGGGTTTGGTCCTATATGGGTCCTGGAGATTGGACTCACATAGGTCCTTTGATGCATAGTTTTATGAGCCCAAAGAAGGTAAACTCGATAATTTTTCACGTTTAGAGAGTGTGAAAAGAAATTAAAGATGACTCCATAGATGAATTTTTTGTAAATTTATTCTCCCAAGCCCGAAAAAAGTGTAAAACAATACAGGGGAGAAATATTCGAATCATTCTTGATTAGAGTGTTTCTTTTTCATAATTAGTCTTGCGAGGCCAAAAAAGAGACAAAATACCACTCGAAAGATGCCCTTTCAAACCTTTTAACAAGTTTGAAAGGAATAAAGCTCACTCAACAATATTTTCATGTTTAGAGAGTCTAAAAATAGTTTAAAGGAGACTCCAAATAGTTCCTTTTTCGTATATCTTTTACGAGTTTGAAAAAGAGATAAAAGTATACTCAGTAACCTATTCTCATTTTTTAACGAGCATGCGAAAGAACACAGACTGAGCTTGTTCTAGAAAAACAACTATGTTACGATGGGAATTCCCCTCAAGTGAGGATCACTCTTAGAAGTGTTTCTCTCTTGAGGTAGTTTTCCCCTAGCTCGTGCGATAAAAGATAGTGGTTTCACTCTAGCATGATGTCTAGAGGTCGGAGAACTTCCCCCCAATAATTTTTTCCTCCTTCGACTCTTCTTGTTTTCTTGTTTAGGCATATGGTTACTAATAGGAACATTTTCACTAGGAAGAGGAAAAGAAGGTTCGTGTATTCGATCCAGAGTGAGGCTTGGTTCAGATGGAGGTGGGTCTATTTAATTTTTTAATGATCTTGACAGAGATGCTGAACTATTCTTGTTAGTGTCTGTTTCATTTTTTAATGAGCTTGACATAAGAAAAAAAATATGCTCATCAAGGCCAAGTACTACCAAAGGATCAGATTATTCTAAGGATTGTCACACCTGAGTCAAAATAATGTTTACGTGGAAACCTATGGGGTGGGAGGAGCAGGAAAAGTAAAAACCCCCATGAGTGAGGAATCCTTAAGGAGACCTACTCCTACACTCTCAAAACTATTCTTTCCTAGAAAAGGGACATTATTCGCTGCAACATTGTGGAGATTTTGGGCCCTTCATTTTGATAAACAGAAGTAGTGAAAGCCATTTTGGAATTAGACAGTTGTCTAAAGGAAATAACAAAAAGCAGAGAAAAAAAAATGTGCAACAAGAAATAGTTATAACAAGAAACAATTGGAAGGACAACACAACACCAATTTTGGTAGAAAGAGGTTGCAACCGAATCAAGAACAAGAAAGAACTCTCGGGTTCTCAACCAACAAGCCTAGATCAGATTATACATATGGGGGATCAATATGATTGTAAAGGGTTGCTGGGGTTATTGTTGTTGCTAGAGTCATTATTGTTATCATTCATATTGTTAGTTTAGCTAAATTCCGAGTTCTGGGTTCGGAACCAGACTGATAATGTAATAGAGAAATATAGTACTGTAATGTTGGGAAGATCAAGGAACTGAGATAACCTTGTCTCATAGTAGTACATAAGTACTTTCTATTATCTTTGGCATGACCTATTGTATTTGTAACTCAAGCTGATCTTGTATTTTGAGAAGAAACATATTATATGATAATACAGTGGGAGACCCAAATTTTCTTGAAGATATCTTGTGTACTTATTCTTTTGAATATATTGAATGCTATATTACATTTCATGTATGATATGCTTAAATGGATATAGATTACATGTGAATGTCATCACAACTCTGTTTTCTACCTTCTCAATTAGGAAATATTTAGGACTGCAACAGGTTTAAGCTATCTTGCACAGGTCCGATATGAATCTTGATACTTCGGCTATCTACCTAAGTATTATCTTTACCCTTCCCTATCCTATTCATCTCGATTACGCTTCGGGTGAGACTTCTTCCCTCTTGGGAAGATTAAATTTCCAGCACACTATACTACATCGATACCTTTTGTTGGTAACTTGAGAAGGACCCTGGTTTGATCACTTTTGTGCCAACAAATATCTGGAGTTGTATAGTGAAGTTGGTCAACAATGATAATTTTTCCTTGATGGGGAAATTGTAAGATACGAAACAACGAATATGCGAAAGTAGGCATCAAATAGAACCAACTACGACCAAGTAGAAAATTGTAATCTAGGGGTGCATCAACCACTTCAATATCAATCGAAATGGTCTTACCATTCAAAGTCAAAGTGAAATATTGCAAGGTTTTGTGAGATTGGAAACTACCTCCATCGAATTATTTCAGGGTGGTAGGAGACTGACTAAGTGTAGGAGAACTAAGGACTCTCCAACAAGGAAAATACATGACACAGGTGGAGGATCCCTCATTCAAAACAGTGTGATGGATGTTCTTTCAACACACCAAAACTTGAATTTGTAATGCCAAGTCATGGGAGAGTATTTCCTTACAGTAATCTAGATTAAATGTAATCAGGTTCGAACCCTCGAGATCCATGGCTCCAATGGATGACAAGAGGGTTCTATGTTGACTTGAACATTGTTGTAGAAATTCGAGGGATGACATAGCACAAGGCGCTTGTGCCAAATATTCAACGATGTTGTAGTTTTGGGAAGCGTGAGCATTTGGATTAAATGTCACCTTTCAAATTACGCTCTTGGGAAGGCACAATGCTGTGTCAGAAATTGGCTTTTCAATATGAAGAGGATTGGAATATGGAGGATGACTGGAAGTGGAGGGTTGATCAACAACCTTTCCTTTAGTCTGATCACCTCATAGGTATTTTATCGAGTTGTTAAATTAACTGCCTTAAACTTGCACACCTCAAAGGCTCTCTTGGAATCATCCCCATGGTGGGAATGACTTGCGTTTCCCCATTGCAGAGGGGTATTATTTTGCACAACCAAATGTTGTTGCTGGACCGATTGGGAGGTACGATTCAGACATTTAGAAACAACACATGATGAGGGAAGTATTTCATGTAGTGGTCTTCCTCATAGATCATGCAAGGATATTTAGCCTTCCTAGATAGTTGAGTATCAACAGTCTTAGGATTATCCTACGTGTTAGAATATTTATTGGATTTACCCTTGTTTTTCTTCTTACCTCTTGGTTGATGAGATGAAGTGGATTTGACCGCATTCAACTCGGAGTTTTGAGCAGGAGAGAAAGTATTTTTGGTGTTTGAAACAAAACTAGGTTCCAAAGTAGCTCTTGATGGATCATTCAATGCATGAGGAGCACGAGGGATAAGATTGTAAAGTGCACTGGTCTAGGAATAAACCACGTCTAAATACTACACATGACTAATAGCTTGCTCCTCAGTAATAAAATTTCCCATAGCAACATCATGGGAAATGGGAGGCAAGAGTGACTTTGTAAACCAATCCGCAAGGAGTTGATCAGGAATTGGAGCCTTAATCAACCGTCTCTGCCATCTCCACTCATGAATATGATCAGATATGTGGGTGGAAGAGGATTTTCACAGTGAGGTCAAAAGCTTTGTACTGGTCTCATACCATATAGGCAACTAAAAATGAATTAGAAAGGCCATGGAAAGAGAATTAAAGTCAACAAAGGAATTACGTGGAAGCTCAATAAACCATTTCATTGTTTCACTTGTAAGTGTTCTATGAAAATGTATAAGATAGATGGAATAGTCCATAAAAGAGTTGGAACAACATCATAAATGGAAAGTCATAACATGATTGTTAGGATATTCCCTAGGTTTTCCATCGAATTTCGGGATTTCAGACGGTAATTTGGTAGGGATGGCGGACCAAAATGGGGCATGCTGGATGGGATCATTTGTTAAANAAAACAATGTGATGGATGTTCTTTCAACACACCAAAACTTGAATTTGTAATGCCAAGTCATGGGAGAGTATTTCCTTATAGTAATCTAGATTAAATGTAATCAGGTTCGAACCCTCGAGATCCATGGCTCCAATGGATGACAAGAGGGTTCTATGTTGACTTGAACATTGTTGTAGAACTTCGAGGGATGACATAGCACAAGGCGCTTGTGCCAAATATTCAATGATGTTGTAGTTTTGGGAAGCGTGAGCATTTGGATTAAATGTCACCTTTCAAATTACGCTCTTGGGAAGGCACAATGCTGTGTCAGAAATTGGGTTCTCAATATGAAGAGGATTGGAATATGGAGGATGAGTGGAAGTGGAGGGTTGATCAACAACCTTTCCTTTAGTCTGATCACCTCATAGGTATTTTATCGAGTTGTTAAATTAAGTGCCTTAAACTTGTACGCCTCAGAGGCTCTCTTGGAATCATCCCCAGGGTGGGAATGACTTGCGTTTCCCCATTGCAGAGGGGTATTATTTTGCACAACCAAATGTTGTTGCTGGACTGGTTGGGAGGTACGATTTAGACATTTAGAAACAACGCATGATGAGGGAAGTATTTCATGTAGTGGTCTTCCTCATAGATCATGCAAGGATATTTAGCCTTCCTAGATAGTTGAGTATCAACAGTCTTAGGATTATCCTACGTGTTAGAATATTTATTGGATTTACCCTTGTTTTTCTTCTTACCTCTTGGTTGMTGAGATGAAGTGGATTTGACCGCATTCAACTCGGAGTTTTGAGCAGGAGAGAAAGTATTTTTGGTGTYTGAAACAAAACTAGGTTCCAAAGTAGCTCTTGATGGATCATTCAATGCATGAGGAGCACGAGGGATAAGATTGTAAAGTGCRCTGGYCTAGGAATAAACCAMGTCTAAATACTACACATGACTAATAGCYTGCTCCTCAGTAATAAAATTTYCCATAGCAACATCATGGGAAATGGGAGGCAAGAGTGACTTYGTAAACCAATCYGCAAGGAGTTGATCAGGAATTGGAGCCTTAATCAACCGTCTCTGCCATMTCCACTCATGAATATGATCARATATGTGGGTGGAAGAGGATTTTCACAGTGAGGTCAAAAKCTTTGTACTGGTCTCATACCATATAGGCAACTRAAAATGAATTAGAAAGKCCATGGAAAGAGAATTAAAGTCAACAAAGGARTTACGTGGAAGCTCAATAWACCATTTCATTGTTTCACTTGTAAGTGTTCTATGAAAATGTATAAGATAGATGGAATAGTCCATAAAAGAGTTGGAASAACATCATAAATGGAAAGTCATAACATGATTGTTAGGATATTCCCTAGGTTTTCCATCGAATTTCGGGATTTCAGACGGTAATTTGGTAGGGATGGCGGACCAAAATGGGGCATGCTGGATGGGATCATTTGTTAAACGTGATAGATATGGTAGATCTAACGTAGGAAAAAATGGAAGGTGTTAGTTAGGGTGTAGATACCAATGATAACCATATTGTGTGGGAACACCAGTAGGAGTATACCCAAGTTGTGACGCGAAGACAAAACTGGATGGTCCTCCCATATATGGTGGCTTCCCAAGTTGTCCACCCATGTAAGGTGGTTGTCCTAGTTATCTACCTATGTATTGTGACTAAATAGATGGGACTCCTATGTACTAAAATTGACTTGAAGTTCCCCCCATGAATGATGGTTGAAGGGACTGTTGCATTGGAATTGTGAAGTTTACAGATTAATATGGAAAAGTTCCTTGTGGAGGAATTCCCACCAGATTAGGTTGGCCCCACAAAGGATTAAAAACTCCTAGAAATGGTTGTCTAAGATATAGGACAATGGTAGTAAGGATATAATTAATTTCAGGAGAAACTTTCCCCCAAGATTTTTGATGTTGCAACCGCATAGGTTCCCCCCCGGTAAAACGTTTCCCTACAACTGAAGGTTTCCCTTGAGTTGAAGGTTGGCCTCCCATTGAATATTGGCCTCCAATGTGGGGTGTACTTATCTACGATGTATGAGATGGAGGAAGAGTAGCTTGTGTAACCATGGTTGTGTGAATGACTTGACTACTGGCCATTTGACTGATGGAATGACCAAGTAAGGCACTTGGTGTGCATGTGGGGAAAAAGTGAAGAAGGATGTGCGAAATAAGATGTATACACATGTGGTTGATTTGGGGTTACCTGGGTCAATGATGTTTTTGGTAAAGTGGAAACATCAACATTAACAACTACAAGAGTTGTGGAAAAAGATGAGTTCCCAAGTCCTTTAGGAAAACCAAAAGATGATGGGTTCGTACCAAAATGTTGTGTAGTGGTGGAACTGAGAGGTAATCGATAAGAAGAATAAGAATCAACATATATCTTGGATGATGGATTAATGAGTGGATATCCAAGTGGATCAATAAAAATAGGATTTGCGTAAGATGGAAGGATTTCTACGAAGTTTGTGACAAGTTCTTCAATGTGTTGGCCACTTCCAGGAGAGACGCTCTCAATTTCAGAAGTATGATATGCGATCATTTCTTCATAAGAAACATTGTGTTGAGGTTACTGACCATCATGTTCCATACCTTGCAGACAGTGAAATAATTGATCCTAAGGTCGACTACGAAAATGAAAGAAACACACTCCTATGAAAACTAAAAGAAATAAACCATGCATCCGTAGGTTCAAGGATCTTTCGAAGAGAGGATATAAATACACCAATGAAGAAATGATAAGAAATTACCCCAAGATTCACATAACAACCCTTATCGGTGCAATAAATCCTCACTTTCATGGGATCACCCTCCAAGGGTATTGAGAGTGTGATACAATGTCTACCCCAGGTACCATGGGAATCCCCCCACAATCACCTCCGTAGGTACCTAGGAAAGGAAACTAATGTTACCAAATCATAGCTAGCCTCTAGACAGGTACAATTGATAGTTGAGACTGAGATTATGGGAAGGATATCAAAGTCCAATGATCTTCAAGATAACTAAAGAGAAGTGGACCGATAAGACTCCAGAGGACCCCGAATGGATTCAAAGTTCACAAAGTGTTGGTTATGGAGCCTGATTATCTTCTTGATTCAGAGGTTTGTTTCAACCATGATTGGACCCCATTCCCTAATCTGGTGGGGCATGTAGGGGGGACGAAGAAAATTTTTGTAGTCCCCCCTAGCAGGGGATTCGGGGGCAGTGCTCCCATAGAGAAATATTGGGAAAAATTACCTTGTAAAATATTGTAATTTCGTAGTCAATCTAGACTGTTAATTAGAAGGTCACATATATGATGGTAGAAGTTATGTTAGGGTTTTTTTCCCTATAAGGTAACCATATTTTATGAGGGAATTGTATTGCGGTTGTGTATTATAGCAAATATTGTATTTTGAGAGAGGAGACTATGAGAGAAAGAAGAGGAAGTTACATCGGGTGTGTTATAGGTTGTATCCCTTCATTTTTCTAGATAATAAAAAGGAAGGACCTGAGAATTTCTCTAGTGGACGTAGTAGACACTAGGTGAACCACGTATATTTGTGTCTCTATTGTATTTTCTATCTTATATGTTTTATTTCTGCATTTATTTTTATTTTATTTCTCTGCGATCCTGTTTTTATAGCAACTGGTATTAGAGCGAAAGGTAACTCGTAGGAAAAGAGGGTTCCTAGTTTGAGTGGGAGAAATAGCGGAACATGGAAAGTTTAGGGTCGAGAAATTTAACATCCAAAAATACTAGTTATGGAATATGCATATGGAAGATTATTTATATCATAAGGATATATTCCTACCATTGGGAAGAATAGAAAAAATGTCAACGACCATGAAGGACAAAGAATGGGAGTTTCTTGAAACAAATGCATTAGGAACGATATGGCTAAGCTTGGCATTGTTGGTGGATTTCAATATTTCAAAAGAAAAGACAACGAAGGAGATGATGGATGCATTGGATAAACTTTATGAAAAACCCTTGGCATCCAATAAGGTATTTCTAATGAAGAGGTTATTTAATATGAAGATGTCAGAAGGTGGGTTTGTTTCAAATCATTTAAATGAATTTAATACAGTTACTAATCAACTAATCTCTATAAAACTAGACTTTGATGATGAGGTCAGGGCTCTTCCAATCATGTGCTCATTGCCAGAAATCTAGAATGGCTTGGTCATGGATGTAAGTAACTATGTCTCTGGTTCAAACACTCTAAAATTTGATGATGTTGTTGGTGTTATCCTTAGCAAGAAAATGTGACGAAAACGCATAGGTGATCCATCAGGTAATGCGTTAACTATGGAGAATAGGGGAAGAAAAAAGGATAGAGGAAAGGGCTTAGCGAATCGTGGGAATTCTCGGAAGGGAATATCCAAATCCATATTGGGAAAGATAGAGTGTTGGAATTGTGGGAAGAAAGGACATCTGAAGAAAGATTGCAGAGCTCCAAAGAAATATAGAGATGGACAACAAGAGAAAAAACAAGAAGCAAATGTAATAGGTGGTGTGTTATAAGATGCTTTGATTCTTTTTGTAGATAATATTTCTGAGTCTTGAGTAGTATATTCATGGGCATCATTTCATGCCACACCCCATTGGAAACATTTTTTATATTATGTTCAAGGTGATTTTGGATAGGTTCATTTGGGTGATGAGGCACCATGAAAAATTGTTGGAATGGGTAAGGTACAAATAAAGAAAAAGAATAGAAACCAATGGTTGTTGAAAGAGGTAAGACATGTTCTATATCTAAGGAAAAATATAATTTCATCAGGGCAGTTGGAAAGTGAAGGCTTTATATCCATATTTATAGGTAAGGCATCGAAGGTCACCAAAGGATCACTGGTGATAGAAAAAAGAGAGAAGGTAGGTACATTGTATTTATGTACTGGTAATATTGACTCTTCTATATAGTTAGATTCTACAAGAGTGGATATAACACTGTGGCATCATAGTATTGGACAAATGACTGAGAATGGGATGCATATACTTCTCCAAATAAATTTGTTGCCAGATCTTAAACAAATTGATTTGGATGTCTGTGAGCATTGTGTTTATGGAAAAAAGGAAGAGAGTCATATTTCTTAGAGTTGGAAAAGAAAAGAAGAGTGAAAGGTTAGATCTTGTGCATACATATGTATGGGGACCAACTCAAGTATCATGTCTTGGTGGCTCTCATTATTATGTTACTTTTATTGATGATGCAACTAGAAAAACATGGGTTTATTGCATTCGACAAAAATATGATGTTTTTGATACTTTTAAGAGATGAAAATATTTGGTTGAGAATGAGAAAGGAAAAATATTGAAGTGTCTCATATAAGAAAATGGAGGTGAATATTTCAGCAAGGAGTTTGATGATTACTATTCATACCATGGGTTTCATAGAGAGAAAATAGTTCTAGGAACACCCCAGAAAATGGTGTGTCAGAAAGGATGAATAGGACAATCATGGAGCGTGCAAGGAGTATGAGATTGCATTATGGGTTTCCCTTACATTTTTGGGAAGATGTTGTAAATAATGTTGTTTACTTAATAAACAAAGGACCCTCAAGCTATTTGGATGGTGGAATTCCAGAGGAGGCATGCATAGGTAAAAAGGTAAACTATTCTTTTTTGAAGACTTTCAGTTGTGAAGCATTTTTCCATATTGATAAAGAAAATAGAACAAAGCTTGACGAAAAATCCAAGAAGTGTACCTTTATTGGATACAATGTTAATGGATTTTGTTATCGCTTATGGGATTATGAAAATAAAAAAATCATTAGAAGTAGAGATGTCATATTCAATGAGAATGTAAAAGGATCAATTGTAGGGAAAGAAACAGGAAAATAAATACCAAAATACAAAGTGCTTGATGAGATCACTGAAAAAGAAATTCCAAAGGTACCAAAAAATCAAAATGTACAACAATACGAGAAACATGTACCTCAAACTAATGCAATTGTTGTTAGAAGATCTACCAGGTTAAGTAGACCTCCTGAATGATACTCGCCTTCATTGTATTATTTATTATTGACTAATTCTAGTGCACCAGAAAGTTATGAAGATGCAGTGCACATAGACACTAAAAATAAGTGGGAGCAAGGCATGAAATATGAAATGGATTCCTTGGTAAATAACCAGATTTGCGACTTGGTTCAGTTTCCTGTAGAAAAAAGAGCAGTGTAGAATAAATGGGTTTACAAGTTGAAGGAAGAAGATGGAGGAAAAAAGTGGTACAAGGCTAGACTTGTTGTAAATGGGTTTGCACAAAAGAAAGGTATAAATTTTGATAAAGTATTTTCTCCTGTTGTTAAGATGACTTCAATTAGGAATTTTTTAAGTCTTGTGGTAGTATAATATTTTCATCTTGAATAGTTATATGTAAAACCAAATTTTCTCCATGGGGATTTGGAGGAAGAGATTTATATGCATTAGCCATAGGGGTATGAAGTCAAAGGAAAGGATAATTTGGTATGTAGTTTGAAGAAGAGCTTGTATGGACTAAAACAAACTCCAAGGCAGTGGCATTTGAAGTTTGATAGGTTTATGACAGAACAAGATTATAGTAGATGTCATTATGATCACTGTGTTTTTTTTTATAGGCTAGAAAATGGAAGCTATATTATCTTGCTATTGTATGTAGATGACATGCTTGTTGTAGGGTCTAATATGCAGGATATAAATGTGCTCAAGACGAAATTAGCTAATTCAATTTCATTGAAGGGTTTGGGTGCTGCAAAGAAAATCCTTGGTTTGAGAATAACAAGAGACATGGAAAATAAATAATTGACATTGTCTCAGGGTGAGTACATAGAGAAGGTGTTGGAGGGGTTTAGAATGCAAAATGAAAAACCAATTAGTACACCTTTGGCTAGCCATTTCAAATTAACTAAGGAAATGTGTCCCAAGACACATGAGGAGATAAAATACATGTCCAATGTCATTTATTCATCAACAATTGGTAGCTTGATGTATGCATGGTTTGCACAAGACCAGATATTGCACATGCAGTGGGAGTTGTGAAAAGGTATGTGGAAAATCCAGGTAAATAACATTAGGAGGCAGTAAAGTGGATTCTCGGGCATTTGAAAGGTACTAGAACTCAGGCATTATGTTTTGGAGGTTCAGAGACTATTCTATAGGTATATGTTTATTTAGATATGGCAGGTGATAAAGATAATATGAGGAGCACCACATGGTATGTTTTTACTGTAGATGGAACAACAATAAGTTGGATTTCAAAACTACAAAAGGTTGTTGCACTTTCAACAACAGAAGAAGAGTATGTTGTTGCTACAGAGGTTAGTAAATAAATGATTTGGTTACAAAGGTTTATGGAGGAATTGGTAAAGAAATAGGAGAATAGTAGGTTGTAATGTGACAATGAGAGTTCCATTAATCTTGAAAAGAACTCAGCCTTCCATTCAAAGACTAAGCATATAAAACTTAGGTACCATTTCATACGATCTTTCTTGGAAGATGGACATTTGAAGTTGGAAAAGATACATACTAGCCAAAATCCCACCAACATGTTAACAAAGGGAGTAACTAGGGGGAAACTAAGTTCCTGTTCAGTTTTAGTTGTTCTTCAAGCATGAAGGTGAAGATGATAAATTTTCCAGGTCAAAGGTGGAGTATAGTCTAGTAGGTACAATGAAAATGGAGTTGTTTTGATCACTCTCCAAGTGGAATATTGTTGGTTGTGGAGCCTGACTATCTTCCTAATTCAGAGGTTTCTTTTATTTGTTTATGGATCCCATTCTCCAGTAAGATCCCCCCCCACAAATGTTGCCAAGGGGGTCCATGGGGGGCAAAGACAATTTTTGTATCCCACCTTGATGGGGGATTCAGGGGCCGCACTCTCGAAGAGAAATATTGGGAAAAATTACCTTGTAAAATATTGTAATTTTGTAGTCGATCTTGACCATTCATTATAAGGTCACAGATCTGATGGTAGAAGTTATGTTAGGTTTTTTTTCCCTAGAAGGAAACTCTCTTTTATGAGGGAATTGTATTGTGGCTGTGTTTTATCACTAATATTGTAGTTTGAGAGAGGAGACTGTGAGATAAGGACGAGGAAGTTACAACATGTGTGTTGTAGGTTGTATCTCTTCATTTTACTATATAATAAAAAAGAAGGACCATGAAATTTCTCTGGTGAACATAGCCCACACTAGGTGAACCACGTATATCTGTGTCTCTATTGTATTGTGTATACTATGTGTTTTGTTTCTGAATTTGTTTTATTTTATTTCTCGTGATATTGTTTTTCTAACACGAAGCACCAAGACCAAATGAAATCAGTGGTTTCACAAGAAAAACCCCCAATATACGCTCGGTCTGCTATGATTGGTTAAGATTTGGAGGGGTAATCTATGCTGCTCTCCCGCACACAACCTCATGTTTATCCCCTATGTGAGAGGGGGTTCCCAACTATGCTTATACAAAAGTTGGATTTGTACACTCTTTAGTGCTCTACAATGTGTTTAGTAGTCTTGGAAAATTTAATCACTTTACCTAGTCCAAAGACCCTAATCTTGTGCTACTGTTGGTGTGCTAAAATGAAAAAAATGTTCTAGTTGATTTTATTAGCGCGTGGTTGATTTTAATGGATTTTAACTCAAAGGTATCACGTAGGTGAAACTTATGATGTTTGAGAGACTAGACTCCAATAGAATGCAAAATAATGATATGCAATTAGTTCTTTTAGATGAATTCTATGTATGGGAAGGATAAGAGTTCTATTCTTCTTAACACAAGAAAGCACTAAAAAAATTGCAACTTTCAATTTTTGGGATCAATATGATGCCAAAATACCAAGCAAATGTTTCTAAAAACTGAAATGCACAAGCAAAAATAGCTCTTGTTTTAAACATACACAAAACAAATTTCCTATAGAATGCAAAATTTCTTAATTTGATTATGTATGCAAGGAGATATGCATACTTTTTCACTTCTTGAATTTCAAATGAAATGAAAGAGATATATGTTAGACAAAATGAAGTAAACGGAACAAACACAAGCAGACAAAGAGCACTCAAAATGATGAGAACTGAAAGAAAACAAGTAGGGGATAACCTGTTCAATCAAGAACTCAAAGATACAAAAGAGAAAGAAGAAAAGCACTCATGACAATCCTCAAAACAATAAACAAAAATAAACAATATTCAAGATTGGGTTGTGGCAAACAAGAGAGTCCTAATAATCCAGAAAAGTAATATGTTTCATTGAAGACAAAAAGGCTCATTACCAATCAACCTTTGCAAACCTTAGTTTATGAATAGTCCTAATCAACCAAGCAATATGAAATATTTGTGAGACGAAGATCAGACAAACTCAAAGCCATGAAGAACGAAGGGATCCCGTTAACCCAAGGGGATAAAAAATAGGAAAAAATTTGCAACCTCAAAAAAGAAACATAAATGAGTGATAAATGTCAAATTCTCAGGAAAACAAAGTCAAAGACAAACTAGGAGTCTCTAGGAAAAAGTCCCTCAAAATTAGACTGAGAAAGAGTAGGCAGAAAGAGGCAAAAACACCAAAAAAAGGAGATTGGCACCCCTGTTCTCAAGGAGAAAAAGCACCAATTAGGGGAATGGTGCCCTGTATCAGGCTCTGGGGGAGCACTAGTGAGCTAATTCCACCCTCTAGCAGGGATATGGGGAGCTCCAATTAGGTAAGTGGTGCCCTGGTGTGAACTGCAAGGAAGGGCCAATTTTGTAAAAAGTTGAAAAAATGGCTTTCAAAGGATCATACATAGTAGAGACTCATACAATGGCTTTGTGATCTCTTTAGTGAAGAATAGGAAAGGGGAAATATATTGTAATCAATCACCAAACAAGATCTAATGATAGGAAAAGCTTTAAGATGATCCAAGGAAAGATTAGTCAAAGTCCATTCCCAGTGGAGTCACCAATTTCTGTTACGAAATGTTTCCCCTGCTGACAGGTGAAACTTACCTTGGATTACCAGAACCCTATACCAAGAAAAAAACACTACAAGTGGACACTAACATCCCTTTAAAATCATTTTAACCAATTGTAAAGCAAGAAGGATAAAGAACATGATGTACCATTTTACGAAGTTTGTCCGCGTTTCTTCCAATTCGTGAGCTTGATCTTCAAACCCATTGGTGAAAATTGATACCTGCAATAGGAAACAAAGAGAAACAACTGTCTCCTACTCTAGTTTATTAGGTAAAAGAAATTCATCTACAAAGATTAAAACAACAATAGACAAGCATATGCAAGAATACATAAGATTGAAGGAAATAGTCCGAGCATATTCAATAAGAACCAAAAAGAGAATACTTACAAAACATGATCGATGCTGTAGTAGCCTCTCCAAGATATCCTCATCCAACCCTTGCATGAATAATACAAGATCAAAATGATGATACTTTACTGATTTCTTCCCTCCTTCACCTTGGAAATACCTTCAATATATAGGCTTGAGAGGCACAACCACCATGAGAAAATGAAGGATATTGTTGAGGATATGTCTCCTTAATGTTTGTATCAGATCTTTTGGTGAATCCATAGCATGGGGGTTGAACATAACCATCCCCATATTGAGATATTTGACCCATAGAATAAGGTGGAGGATACCCCATTTCCCTCAACAGTAATGGCACTCCCCCAGAGTGAGAGATAGGGTGCCATCCTAATAGTAGCGCTCCTCTAAAATGGAAAAGGGGGTGCCATGGCCCTTCCATAGCATGGCCAGGGGGGTGCCACCCTTCATAATTTCCCCCCAAAAGGTCAAGTTTTCCAAGAAAAAGGTGTTTTTTTACCTTGAAATGATGGGTTTCTTTTTCCAATATGACTTAGGGGTCATGGAAAATATATTTCATGGTGTCAAAGGGTTGTGACACTCAACAAAGTGAACACAACACTGGGTAAGGTGCATAAGACACTTGCGATAGTGCATGCAACACTTAACAAAGTGCATACGTCACATTGTGACACTTAGGGTGTGAAACGCAAATGTGACATTTTGGTTTGTAACAATTTTATTCTTCCCTTCTGATGGAACCTTTGACGACTTTTGCGTAGCTATTTTGTTCTGCTTCTCTTTCTTTTGTTATGGAGCTTGAACCTTTCTTAGTATGAGTTGGTTTGTATCCTACTCCAAACTTGTCATCGAATGGTCTTTGACTGTTGATGATTTCATTCAATATTTTGGTGTTGGTACTGAATTCTTGTCAGATGTCCTTCTTTTGAAGTTCCTTTCGTATTGATACTGTTTCAAATTCCAAAGACTCATTTATTTTCTACTTTTCTTCAAACTAATTTTTGAGTGTTTCTTCAATTACTTTGGCTTCTTCCAGTTGAAATTTTAAATTTATGATAATCTGTTGGACTTCTTCATAATTTATTTTAGGGTTTTGAGAACCCTCCTTTAGTTTGATCAGTTATTCCTTAAGGGAATTATTCTTCTTCCTTTCCCTTTTTAGATCACTTAAAGAACTGATAAGTTCTGCCTCAAGATACACTTGGCCTTCTTCATAATCTTCTTTGTTATTTTCAAGGATTCCTTTCTATGTTTCCATTTCAATGAAGAGCACTCTTTCTAAGGCACTATCACTATCACTATCCTCATCAAATGAGGAACTATCTTCTTTTGAGTAAAGGATTTTCTTGAAGACTTTTCTTTTATTTCCTTTCTTGTTTCCCTTTTGATATTTCTTTTCTTTCTTGGAAATGTATTCTTCATCATTATCTGAATTCTTAGCATAAGGAAATTAAGAATCAAAATGACCAATTTTACCACAATTAAAACACTTTAAGGGAAGCTTAACTTTGTACTTGCTAGTTCCTCTCTTAATTATTCTCCAGAGGTTCGCTATCTCTTCATCTTCATCTTAATCATTGTTGCAGTAGGAGCTTGAATTTGAATTTTTCTTATTCTTTCTTGTCTTCTTGGATTCCTTGAAAGTTGCTTCCTTCTTATATGGATTATCCTATTATGTTGTCATTTAGTAAGCTGTAATTATTCCATGTAGCTCGTCCATGCTCAATTGAGCAATATCTGCTCTTTCTTCTAGGGATGAAATTTTGGGATCAAATCTCATTGGAAGAGACCTTGGTACCTTTTGAAAAATCATTGAACCTTTAATTTATTCTCCTAATCCTTTAATATAATTCAATATTTCATCAAATCGCAGAAAGTAAGTTGTGATATCTTCATCTTCCTTTATTTTTCAATTGTTCAAATTTACCTCTATAAGTTTGAAGCTTGGTCCTTTTGACTTTGGCATCTCCTTCATAAACATTTTGAAGTTTTTCCCAAATATACTTTGTAGAGTCGCAATGCATAACCTTGACATATACTGAACTATCCAAGCCACTTAGAATGGAATTTGAAACCTTCAAATTGTTTTCAAAAAGTTTATTTTCGTCTTTATATGTTTGGGAAGTGGTAGGTGCCTTGTATTTGTCTACTGCTGCTTGCCAGACATCAAATCCTTGTGCTTGCAAAAATGTTTTCATCCTTCTACTCCAGAAGGAATAGTTTTTACCATCAAACAATGGTGTTCCATTCTTATTTCACTCCATGATCTACCTTGTTAGACTATTTCTAAAGTACCTTCTCTGATTCAAATTGTTGGAATATTCAATAATATTGAGAGGGTGGGTGAATCAATATTATGCACTTTGTACCAATTTTAATCGTAATATGTAAGAATTAATTTAAAAACAATTTATTAGTTATGATTGCATTCAATATATCATTAACATATAATCACACATACACAACACACAAAACGTTTATGTGGAAACCCAAATGGGAGAAAACCACAAAGAAATTTTTAATGTATCAAAAATTACATCCACCGGAAGCACCAACTTCCAAAATTCTCCAACACAAACTAGAAGGAGGCACCATTCCCCTAATTTACAAGCTCCAACCTAAGGGAAGATACAACTCCCTAAATTTTCCAGCTTCAACTCGAAGGAGGATCCAACCCCCTTTCCTTTCCCCTTCCTTCCACCCTTGAATATAAATAAGAAAATAAACATGTCACTATTCCTGTCATTGTTCTTGGCATTAATAATGATATATCATCATCATAAAAATTGATTCAATCCAAATACCCACATAAGACTTATGCCAAGGTCTCCAAGAATATCCCAAAAATCATATGCCCAAAATCACCAAGATATGCATCAAACCATGTGCCAAGATATGCCTGAAGAATGTTCCAAAACATTCAAGATATGCCTCAAAACATATTCCATAACCTCCAAGATATGCCTCAAACATGTGCCAAAACCTTCAATATATTCCTCAAGAATATTTCATAACCTCCAAGATATTCCTAAAGCATATGCCATAACCTCCAATATATAAGCCTCAAAACATATAGAAAAACATTCATCATGTGAAGACCCTAATGCATGCGATCTTGGAATATTAATCTTCTTCAAATTCAACATCAAGAGAAGAGCACCTTCTTCAAACATTTCCTCATCCTTATGGGACTAGAATGGGCAAAAGGTGGGGCCGTGCATGACAATACCAAAACAACTAGTGGGGTCCTTGTAGGACACCCTATCCTTAACCCGTAGGGGTCACCTCATATAGGTTTTCCTGAAAACCCTTCTCACATCTGCAACTGCAAGAACTCCCTCCTTCGTATGACTCTGCTAAGTCACTTGCGTTGAGAGATTACACACTTGCTTGATCAAATTGAGAGGCTCTTTATGAGTATTTATACTTTTCCAAGTACCTCCTTTAATTGAATTTAGGGTCGACCTATAAACTTTTGTTTGTAATCGTTTTTCTCATTTAATTTTTTGTTACAGATGACTTGTAACTTCGTTTCCTTAGATCTGGGGATTCTTCACTTATTTTTGGGGATATATCTTTAAGAAGGTAGATCTCCTCAACTATGAGGAACCACGTGGCATGCCAACTTCTGTTGGAAATGGATTGACAAGGAATATCAATCTATGAGGGTTTTTCATGCAATTATGATGTCCTTCATACTTGTTTTCTTCAAACAACTCTGGGATTCATGACCACACCTTTGGGGTTTCCTAACCATACATTGTAACAACCAAGGCTTCTTGTGGCTTCTTTAAAGCATCTTCCCATGAGGGCCATGCTTAGAGCTATGCCATAAGGGGACCACTTTAGAGACTCCCTTAAATAAACCCATTACTTCTAGGGGATTATGGAATTATTCTAGGTTTGACACCAAGGACAACAAATTTTTCAATAGTGGCGTCTTCAGGACCATAGTAGGCCCATTGAACGTTTACCAAGCTGAGAAATTTGTTCCTGAGCACTTTGAATTTCTGGTCTAGGATGCGTACTGGTTCCACCCAAAAATTCCCTTTGTGATCCACTTGGATCACAATGCAATCAATTACATGGTTATGATCATGCACATATTTATTCAATAAAGATACATGAAATACATTATGAATTATCATGGATGTAAGCAATGCCATAATGTATGTAACTGGGCCTATCTTCTCTAAAACATAAAACAACCCATAGTATCTCGCTGCCAACTTTGGGAAGCTTCCCAATCTTAGTGAGCTCCTCTTAGATTTTTCTTTTAGAAAAACATGATCCCCCACTTTGAATTCCCTATGTGTCTTGCTTTTATCTGTGTAACTCTTTTTCCTGTCCTGCATAACCTTCAAATTATTCCTGATCTTTAGCATCTTCTTTTCCATTTCCTTTAGTAATTCTGGAACAATAACTACTCTGTCTAGTGGGTTTTCCCAACTTACTCGTGTGTTGCATTTCCTTCCACACAAGGATTCAAATGGGATCATCTTCAATGATGAATGATACCCATTATTATAAAAAAATTAACTATATGAAGGTAATATTCCCACTTGGAAGGCTTGTCCATTATGTGCATTTTCAACATATCTTCAATTAATATCCAGTTAGTCCTCTTTGTTTTCCCATCAGACTCTGGATGATATGCAATACTGAAATTAAAGTTAGTCCCAAATTCCTTCCAAAAGTTATAAGTGAAATTGGGATCTCTATATGACACTATTTTCTTAGGCACACCATGTATCCTAGCAATTTGCTTCATATAAATATTTGCAATATTGGATTTCTTGTGATTCATTTTCACTGGTATAAAATGTGCATCCTTTGTAAGTTTTTCCACCACTACCATGATGGAATCATGATGCCTTTTTTTTCTTGGCAACTTGGTGATGAAATCTATTGTAACTACCTCCCATTTCCATTCAGGAATGGGAAATGGCTCTAATAATCATGTTGGATTCCTAGGTTCAACCTTTACTTTCNGTACTAAAATTGACTTGAAGTTCCCCCCATGAATGATGGTTGAAGGGACTGTTGCATTGGAATTGTGAAGTTTACAGATTAATATGGAAAAGTTCCTTGTGGAGGAATTCCCACCAGATTAGGTTGGCCCCACAAAGGATTAAAAACTCCTAGAAATGGTTGTCTAAGATATAGGACAATGGTAGTAAGGATATAATTAATTTCAGGAGAAACTTTCCCCCAAGATTTTTGATGTTGCAACCGCATAGGTTCCCCCCCGGTAAAACGTTTCCCTACAACTGAAGGTTTCCCTTGAGTTGAAGGTTGGCCTCCCATTGAATATTGGCCTCCAATGTGGGGTGTACTTATCTACGATGTATGAGATGGAGGAAGAGTAGCTTGTGTAACCATGGTTGTGTGAATGACTTGACTACTGGCCATTTGACTGATGGAATGACCAAGTAAGGCACTTGGTGTGCATGTGGGGAAAAAGTGAAGAAGGATGTGCGAAATAAGATGTATACACATGTGGTTGATTTGGGGTTACCTGGGTCAATGATGTTTTTGGTAAAGTGGAAACATCAACATTAACAACTACAAGAGTTGTGGAAAAAGATGAGTTCCCAAGTCCTTTAGGAAAACCAAAAGATGATGGGTTCGTACCAAAATGTTGTGTAGTGGTGGAACTGAGAGGTAATCGATAAGAAGAATAAGAATCAACATATATCTTGGATGATGGATTAATGAGTGGATATCCAAGTGGATCAATAAAAATAGGATTTGCGTAAGATGGAAGGATTTCTACGAAGTTTGTGACAAGTTCTTCAATGTGTTGGCCACTTCCAGGAGAGACGCTCTCAATTTCAGAAGTATGATATGCGATCATTTCTTCATAAGAAACATTGTGTTGAGGTTACTGACCATCATGTTCCATACCTTGCAGACAGTGAAATAATTGATCCTAAGGTCGACTACGAAAATGAAAGAAACACACTCCTATGAAAACTAAAAGAAATAAACCATGCATCCGTAGGTTCAAGGATCTTTCGAAGAGAGGATATAAATACACCAATGAAGAAATGATAAGAAATTACCCCAAGATTCACATAACAACCCTTATCGGTGCAATAAATCCTCACTTTCATGGGATCACCCTCCAAGGGTATTGAGAGTGTGATACAATGTCTACCCCAGGTACCATGGGAATCCCCCCACAATCACCTCCGTAGGTACCTAGGAAAGGAAACTAATGTTACCAAATCATAGCTAGCCTCTAGACAGGTACAATTGATAGTTGAGACTGAGATTATGGGAAGGATATCAAAGTCCAATGATCTTCAAGATAACTAAAGAGAAGTGGACCGATAAGACTCCAGAGGACCCCGAATGGATTCAAAGTTCACAAAGTGTTGGTTATGGAGCCTGATTATCTTCTTGATTCAGAGGTTTGTTTCAACCATGATTGGACCCCATTCCCTAATCTGGTGGGGCATGTAGGGGGGACGAAGAAAATTTTTGTAGTCCCCCCTAGCAGGGGATTCGGGGGCAGTGCTCCCATAGAGAAATATTGGGAAAAATTACCTTGTAAAATATTGTAATTTCGTAGTCAATCTAGACTGTTAATTAGAAGGTCACATATATGATGGTAGAAGTTATGTTAGGGTTTTTTTCCCTATAAGGTAACCATATTTTATGAGGGAATTGTATTGCGGTTGTGTATTATAGCAAATATTGTATTTTGAGAGAGGAGACTATGAGAGAAAGAAGAGGAAGTTACATCGGGTGTGTTATAGGTTGTATCCCTTCATTTTTCTAGATAATAAAAAGGAAGGACCTGAGAATTTCTCTAGTGGACGTAGTAGACACTAGGTGAACCACGTATATTTGTGTCTCTATTGTATTTTCTATCTTATATGTTTTATTTCTGCATTTATTTTTATTTTATTTCTCTGCGATCCTGTTTTTATAGCAACTGGTATTAGAGCGAAAGGTAACTCGTAGGAAAAGAGGGTTCCTAGTTTGAGTGGGAGAAATAGCGGAACATGGAAAGTTTAGGGTCGAGAAATTTAACATCCAAAAATACTAGTTATGGAATATGCATATGGAAGATTATTTATATCATAAGGATATATTCCTACCATTGGGAAGAATAGAAAAAATGTCAACGACCATGAAGGACAAAGAATGGGAGTTTCTTGAAACAAATGCATTAGGAACGATATGGCTAAGCTTGGCATTGTTGGTGGATTTCAATATTTCAAAAGAAAAGACAACGAAGGAGATGATGGATGCATTGGATAAACTTTATGAAAAACCCTTGGCATCCAATAAGGTATTTCTAATGAAGAGGTTATTTAATATGAAGATGTCAGAAGGTGGGTTTGTTTCAAATCATTTAAATGAATTTAATACAGTTACTAATCAACTAATCTCTATAAAACTAGACTTTGATGATGAGGTCAGGGCTCTTCCAATCATGTGCTCATTGCCAGAAATCTAGAATGGCTTGGTCATGGATGTAAGTAACTATGTCTCTGGTTCAAACACTCTAAAATTTGATGATGTTGTTGGTGTTATCCTTAGCAAGAAAATGTGACGAAAACGCATAGGTGATCCATCAGGTAATGCGTTAACTATGGAGAATAGGGGAAGAAAAAAGGATAGAGGAAAGGGCTTAGCGAATCGTGGGAATTCTCGGAAGGGAATATCCAAATCCATATTGGGAAAGATAGAGTGTTGGAATTGTGGGAAGAAAGGACATCTGAAGAAAGATTGCAGAGCTCCAAAGAAATATAGAGATGGACAACAAGAGAAAAAACAAGAAGCAAATGTAATAGGTGGTGTGTTATAAGATGCTTTGATTCTTTTTGTAGATAATATTTCTGAGTCTTGAGTAGTATATTCATGGGCATCATTTCATGCCACACCCCATTGGAAACATTTTTTATATTATGTTCAAGGTGATTTTGGATAGGTTCATTTGGGTGATGAGGCACCATGAAAAATTGTTGGAATGGGTAAGGTACAAATAAAGAAAAAGAATAGAAACCAATGGTTGTTGAAAGAGGTAAGACATGTTCTATATCTAAGGAAAAATATAATTTCATCAGGGCAGTTGGAAAGTGAAGGCTTTATATCCATATTTATAGGTAAGGCATCGAAGGTCACCAAAGGATCACTGGTGATAGAAAAAAGAGAGAAGGTAGGTACATTGTATTTATGTACTGGTAATATTGACTCTTCTATATAGTTAGATTCTACAAGAGTGGATATAACACTGTGGCATCATAGTATTGGACAAATGACTGAGAATGGGATGCATATACTTCTCCAAATAAATTTGTTGCCAGATCTTAAACAAATTGATTTGGATGTCTGTGAGCATTGTGTTTATGGAAAAAAGGAAGAGAGTCATATTTCTTAGAGTTGGAAAAGAAAAGAAGAGTGAAAGGTTAGATCTTGTGCATACATATGTATGGGGACCAACTCAAGTATCATGTCTTGGTGGCTCTCATTATTATGTTACTTTTATTGATGATGCAACTAGAAAAACATGGGTTTATTGCATTCGACAAAAATATGATGTTTTTGATACTTTTAAGAGATGAAAATATTTGGTTGAGAATGAGAAAGGAAAAATATTGAAGTGTCTCATATAAGAAAATGGAGGTGAATATTTCAGCAAGGAGTTTGATGATTACTATTCATACCATGGGTTTCATAGAGAGAAAATAGTTCTAGGAACACCCCAGAAAATGGTGTGTCAGAAAGGATGAATAGGACAATCATGGAGCGTGCAAGGAGTATGAGATTGCATTATGGGTTTCCCTTACATTTTTGGGAAGATGTTGTAAATAATGTTGTTTACTTAATAAACAAAGGACCCTCAAGCTATTTGGATGGTGGAATTCCAGAGGAGGCATGCATAGGTAAAAAGGTAAACTATTCTTTTTTGAAGACTTTCAGTTGTGAAGCATTTTTCCATATTGATAAAGAAAATAGAACAAAGCTTGACGAAAAATCCAAGAAGTGTACCTTTATTGGATACAATGTTAATGGATTTTGTTATCGCTTATGGGATTATGAAAATAAAAAAATCATTAGAAGTAGAGATGTCATATTCAATGAGAATGTAAAAGGATCAATTGTAGGGAAAGAAACAGGAAAATAAATACCAAAATACAAAGTGCTTGATGAGATCACTGAAAAAGAAATTCCAAAGGTACCAAAAAATCAAAATGTACAACAATACGAGAAACATGTACCTCAAACTAATGCAATTGTTGTTAGAAGATCTACCAGGTTAAGTAGACCTCCTGAATGATACTCGCCTTCATTGTATTATTTATTATTGACTAATTCTAGTGCACCAGAAAGTTATGAAGATGCAGTGCACATAGACACTAAAAATAAGTGGGAGCAAGGCATGAAATATGAAATGGATTCCTTGGTAAATAACCAGATTTGCGACTTGGTTCAGTTTCCTGTAGAAAAAAGAGCAGTGTAGAATAAATGGGTTTACAAGTTGAAGGAAGAAGATGGAGGAAAAAAGTGGTACAAGGCTAGACTTGTTGTAAATGGGTTTGCACAAAAGAAAGGTATAAATTTTGATAAAGTATTTTCTCCTGTTGTTAAGATGACTTCAATTAGGAATTTTTTAAGTCTTGTGGTAGTATAATATTTTCATCTTGAATAGTTATATGTAAAACCAAATTTTCTCCATGGGGATTTGGAGGAAGAGATTTATATGCATTAGCCATAGGGGTATGAAGTCAAAGGAAAGGATAATTTGGTATGTAGTTTGAAGAAGAGCTTGTATGGACTAAAACAAACTCCAAGGCAGTGGCATTTGAAGTTTGATAGGTTTATGACAGAACAAGATTATAGTAGATGTCATTATGATCACTGTGTTTTTTTTTATAGGCTAGAAAATGGAAGCTATATTATCTTGCTATTGTATGTAGATGACATGCTTGTTGTAGGGTCTAATATGCAGGATATAAATGTGCTCAAGACGAAATTAGCTAATTCAATTTCATTGAAGGGTTTGGGTGCTGCAAAGAAAATCCTTGGTTTGAGAATAACAAGAGACATGGAAAATAAATAATTGACATTGTCTCAGGGTGAGTACATAGAGAAGGTGTTGGAGGGGTTTAGAATGCAAAATGAAAAACCAATTAGTACACCTTTGGCTAGCCATTTCAAATTAACTAAGGAAATGTGTCCCAAGACACATGAGGAGATAAAATACATGTCCAATGTCATTTATTCATCAACAATTGGTAGCTTGATGTATGCATGGTTTGCACAAGACCAGATATTGCACATGCAGTGGGAGTTGTGAAAAGGTATGTGGAAAATCCAGGTAAATAACATTAGGAGGCAGTAAAGTGGATTCTCGGGCATTTGAAAGGTACTAGAACTCAGGCATTATGTTTTGGAGGTTCAGAGACTATTCTATAGGTATATGTTTATTTAGATATGGCAGGTGATAAAGATAATATGAGGAGCACCACATGGTATGTTTTTACTGTAGATGGAACAACAATAAGTTGGATTTCAAAACTACAAAAGGTTGTTGCACTTTCAACAACAGAAGAAGAGTATGTTGTTGCTACAGAGGTTAGTAAATAAATGATTTGGTTACAAAGGTTTATGGAGGAATTGGTAAAGAAATAGGAGAATAGTAGGTTGTAATGTGACAATGAGAGTTCCATTAATCTTGAAAAGAACTCAGCCTTCCATTCAAAGACTAAGCATATAAAACTTAGGTACCATTTCATACGATCTTTCTTGGAAGATGGACATTTGAAGTTGGAAAAGATACATACTAGCCAAAATCCCACCAACATGTTAACAAAGGGAGTAACTAGGGGGAAACTAAGTTCCTGTTCAGTTTTAGTTGTTCTTCAAGCATGAAGGTGAAGATGATAAATTTTCCAGGTCAAAGGTGGAGTATAGTCTAGTAGGTACAATGAAAATGGAGTTGTTTTGATCACTCTCCAAGTGGAATATTGTTGGTTGTGGAGCCTGACTATCTTCCTAATTCAGAGGTTTCTTTTATTTGTTTATGGATCCCATTCTCCAGTAAGATCCCCCCCCACAAATGTTGCCAAGGGGGTCCATGGGGGGCAAAGACAATTTTTGTATCCCACCTTGATGGGGGATTCAGGGGCCGCACTCTCGAAGAGAAATATTGGGAAAAATTACCTTGTAAAATATTGTAATTTTGTAGTCGATCTTGACCATTCATTATAAGGTCACAGATCTGATGGTAGAAGTTATGTTAGGTTTTTTTTCCCTAGAAGGAAACTCTCTTTTATGAGGGAATTGTATTGTGGCTGTGTTTTATCACTAATATTGTAGTTTGAGAGAGGAGACTGTGAGATAAGGACGAGGAAGTTACAACATGTGTGTTGTAGGTTGTATCTCTTCATTTTACTATATAATAAAAAAGAAGGACCATGAAATTTCTCTGGTGAACATAGCCCACACTAGGTGAACCACGTATATCTGTGTCTCTATTGTATTGTGTATACTATGTGTTTTGTTTCTGAATTTGTTTTATTTTATTTCTCGTGATATTGTTTTTCTAACACGAAGCACCAAGACCAAATGAAATCAGTGGTTTCACAAGAAAAACCCCCAATATACGCTCGGTCTGCTATGATTGGTTAAGATTTGGAGGGGTAATCTATGCTGCTCTCCCGCACACAACCTCATGTTTATCCCCTATGTGAGAGGGGGTTCCCAACTATGCTTATACAAAAGTTGGATTTGTACACTCTTTAGTGCTCTACAATGTGTTTAGTAGTCTTGGAAAATTTAATCACTTTACCTAGTCCAAAGACCCTAATCTTGTGCTACTGTTGGTGTGCTAAAATGAAAAAAATGTTCTAGTTGATTTTATTAGCGCGTGGTTGATTTTAATGGATTTTAACTCAAAGGTATCACGTAGGTGAAACTTATGATGTTTGAGAGACTAGACTCCAATAGAATGCAAAATAATGATATGCAATTAGTTCTTTTAGATGAATTCTATGTATGGGAAGGATAAGAGTTCTATTCTTCTTAACACAAGAAAGCACTAAAAAAATTGCAACTTTCAATTTTTGGGATCAATATGATGCCAAAATACCAAGCAAATGTTTCTAAAAACTGAAATGCACAAGCAAAAATAGCTCTTGTTTTAAACATACACAAAACAAATTTCCTATAGAATGCAAAATTTCTTAATTTGATTATGTATGCAAGGAGATATGCATACTTTTTCACTTCTTGAATTTCAAATGAAATGAAAGAGATATATGTTAGACAAAATGAAGTAAACGGAACAAACACAAGCAGACAAAGAGCACTCAAAATGATGAGAACTGAAAGAAAACAAGTAGGGGATAACCTGTTCAATCAAGAACTCAAAGATACAAAAGAGAAAGAAGAAAAGCACTCATGACAATCCTCAAAACAATAAACAAAAATAAACAATATTCAAGATTGGGTTGTGGCAAACAAGAGAGTCCTAATAATCCAGAAAAGTAATATGTTTCATTGAAGACAAAAAGGCTCATTACCAATCAACCTTTGCAAACCTTAGTTTATGAATAGTCCTAATCAACCAAGCAATATGAAATATTTGTGAGACGAAGATCAGACAAACTCAAAGCCATGAAGAACGAAGGGATCCCGTTAACCCAAGGGGATAAAAAATAGGAAAAAATTTGCAACCTCAAAAAAGAAACATAAATGAGTGATAAATGTCAAATTCTCAGGAAAACAAAGTCAAAGACAAACTAGGAGTCTCTAGGAAAAAGTCCCTCAAAATTAGACTGAGAAAGAGTAGGCAGAAAGAGGCAAAAACACCAAAAAAAGGAGATTGGCACCCCTGTTCTCAAGGAGAAAAAGCACCAATTAGGGGAATGGTGCCCTGTATCAGGCTCTGGGGGAGCACTAGTGAGCTAATTCCACCCTCTAGCAGGGATATGGGGAGCTCCAATTAGGTAAGTGGTGCCCTGGTGTGAACTGCAAGGAAGGGCCAATTTTGTAAAAAGTTGAAAAAATGGCTTTCAAAGGATCATACATAGTAGAGACTCATACAATGGCTTTGTGATCTCTTTAGTGAAGAATAGGAAAGGGGAAATATATTGTAATCAATCACCAAACAAGATCTAATGATAGGAAAAGCTTTAAGATGATCCAAGGAAAGATTAGTCAAAGTCCATTCCCAGTGGAGTCACCAATTTCTGTTACGAAATGTTTCCCCTGCTGACAGGTGAAACTTACCTTGGATTACCAGAACCCTATACCAAGAAAAAAACACTACAAGTGGACACTAACATCCCTTTAAAATCATTTTAACCAATTGTAAAGCAAGAAGGATAAAGAACATGATGTACCATTTTACGAAGTTTGTCCGCGTTTCTTCCAATTCGTGAGCTTGATCTTCAAACCCATTGGTGAAAATTGATACCTGCAATAGGAAACAAAGAGAAACAACTGTCTCCTACTCTAGTTTATTAGGTAAAAGAAATTCATCTACAAAGATTAAAACAACAATAGACAAGCATATGCAAGAATACATAAGATTGAAGGAAATAGTCCGAGCATATTCAATAAGAACCAAAAAGAGAATACTTACAAAACATGATCGATGCTGTAGTAGCCTCTCCAAGATATCCTCATCCAACCCTTGCATGAATAATACAAGATCAAAATGATGATACTTTACTGATTTCTTCCCTCCTTCACCTTGGAAATACCTTCAATATATAGGCTTGAGAGGCACAACCACCATGAGAAAATGAAGGATATTGTTGAGGATATGTCTCCTTAATGTTTGTATCAGATCTTTTGGTGAATCCATAGCATGGGGGTTGAACATAACCATCCCCATATTGAGATATTTGACCCATAGAATAAGGTGGAGGATACCCCATTTCCCTCAACAGTAATGGCACTCCCCCAGAGTGAGAGATAGGGTGCCATCCTAATAGTAGCGCTCCTCTAAAATGGAAAAGGGGGTGCCATGGCCCTTCCATAGCATGGCCAGGGGGGTGCCACCCTTCATAATTTCCCCCCAAAAGGTCAAGTTTTCCAAGAAAAAGGTGTTTTTTTACCTTGAAATGATGGGTTTCTTTTTCCAATATGACTTAGGGGTCATGGAAAATATATTTCATGGTGTCAAAGGGTTGTGACACTCAACAAAGTGAACACAACACTGGGTAAGGTGCATAAGACACTTGCGATAGTGCATGCAACACTTAACAAAGTGCATACGTCACATTGTGACACTTAGGGTGTGAAACGCAAATGTGACATTTTGGTTTGTAACAATTTTATTCTTCCCTTCTGATGGAACCTTTGACGACTTTTGCGTAGCTATTTTGTTCTGCTTCTCTTTCTTTTGTTATGGAGCTTGAACCTTTCTTAGTATGAGTTGGTTTGTATCCTACTCCAAACTTGTCATCGAATGGTCTTTGACTGTTGATGATTTCATTCAATATTTTGGTGTTGGTACTGAATTCTTGTCAGATGTCCTTCTTTTGAAGTTCCTTTCGTATTGATACTGTTTCAAATTCCAAAGACTCATTTATTTTCTACTTTTCTTCAAACTAATTTTTGAGTGTTTCTTCAATTACTTTGGCTTCTTCCAGTTGAAATTTTAAATTTATGATAATCTGTTGGACTTCTTCATAATTTATTTTAGGGTTTTGAGAACCCTCCTTTAGTTTGATCAGTTATTCCTTAAGGGAATTATTCTTCTTCCTTTCCCTTTTTAGATCACTTAAAGAACTGATAAGTTCTGCCTCAAGATACACTTGGCCTTCTTCATAATCTTCTTTGTTATTTTCAAGGATTCCTTTCTATGTTTCCATTTCAATGAAGAGCACTCTTTCTAAGGCACTATCACTATCACTATCCTCATCAAATGAGGAACTATCTTCTTTTGAGTAAAGGATTTTCTTGAAGACTTTTCTTTTATTTCCTTTCTTGTTTCCCTTTTGATATTTCTTTTCTTTCTTGGAAATGTATTCTTCATCATTATCTGAATTCTTAGCATAAGGAAATTAAGAATCAAAATGACCAATTTTACCACAATTAAAACACTTTAAGGGAAGCTTAACTTTGTACTTGCTAGTTCCTCTCTTAATTATTCTCCAGAGGTTCGCTATCTCTTCATCTTCATCTTAATCATTGTTGCAGTAGGAGCTTGAATTTGAATTTTTCTTATTCTTTCTTGTCTTCTTGGATTCCTTGAAAGTTGCTTCCTTCTTATATGGATTATCCTATTATGTTGTCATTTAGTAAGCTGTAATTATTCCATGTAGCTCGTCCATGCTCAATTGAGCAATATCTGCTCTTTCTTCTAGGGATGAAATTTTGGGATCAAATCTCATTGGAAGAGACCTTGGTACCTTTTGAAAAATCATTGAACCTTTAATTTATTCTCCTAATCCTTTAATATAATTCAATATTTCATCAAATCGCAGAAAGTAAGTTGTGATATCTTCATCTTCCTTTATTTTTCAATTGTTCAAATTTACCTCTATAAGTTTGAAGCTTGGTCCTTTTGACTTTGGCATCTCCTTCATAAACATTTTGAAGTTTTTCCCAAATATACTTTGTAGAGTCGCAATGCATAACCTTGACATATACTGAACTATCCAAGCCACTTAGAATGGAATTTGAAACCTTCAAATTGTTTTCAAAAAGTTTATTTTCGTCTTTATATGTTTGGGAAGTGGTAGGTGCCTTGTATTTGTCTACTGCTGCTTGCCAGACATCAAATCCTTGTGCTTGCAAAAATGTTTTCATCCTTCTACTCCAGAAGGAATAGTTTTTACCATCAAACAATGGTGTTCCATTCTTATTTCACTCCATGATCTACCTTGTTAGACTATTTCTAAAGTACCTTCTCTGATTCAAATTGTTGGAATATTCAATAATATTGAGAGGGTGGGTGAATCAATATTATGCACTTTGTACCAATTTTAATCGTAATATGTAAGAATTAATTTAAAAACAATTTATTAGTTATGATTGCATTCAATATATCATTAACATATAATCACACATACACAACACACAAAACGTTTATGTGGAAACCCAAATGGGAGAAAACCACAAAGAAATTTTTAATGTATCAAAAATTACATCCACCGGAAGCACCAACTTCCAAAATTCTCCAACACAAACTAGAAGGAGGCACCATTCCCCTAATTTACAAGCTCCAACCTAAGGGAAGATACAACTCCCTAAATTTTCCAGCTTCAACTCGAAGGAGGATCCAACCCCCTTTCCTTTCCCCTTCCTTCCACCCTTGAATATAAATAAGAAAATAAACATGTCACTATTCCTGTCATTGTTCTTGGCATTAATAATGATATATCATCATCATAAAAATTGATTCAATCCAAATACCCACATAAGACTTATGCCAAGGTCTCCAAGAATATCCCAAAAATCATATGCCCAAAATCACCAAGATATGCATCAAACCATGTGCCAAGATATGCCTGAAGAATGTTCCAAAACATTCAAGATATGCCTCAAAACATATTCCATAACCTCCAAGATATGCCTCAAACATGTGCCAAAACCTTCAATATATTCCTCAAGAATATTTCATAACCTCCAAGATATTCCTAAAGCATATGCCATAACCTCCAATATATAAGCCTCAAAACATATAGAAAAACATTCATCATGTGAAGACCCTAATGCATGCGATCTTGGAATATTAATCTTCTTCAAATTCAACATCAAGAGAAGAGCACCTTCTTCAAACATTTCCTCATCCTTATGGGACTAGAATGGGCAAAAGGTGGGGCCGTGCATGACAATACCAAAACAACTAGTGGGGTCCTTGTAGGACACCCTATCCTTAACCCGTAGGGGTCACCTCATATAGGTTTTCCTGAAAACCCTTCTCACATCTGCAACTGCAAGAACTCCCTCCTTCGTATGACTCTGCTAAGTCACTTGCGTTGAGAGATTACACACTTGCTTGATCAAATTGAGAGGCTCTTTATGAGTATTTATACTTTTCCAAGTACCTCCTTTAATTGAATTTAGGGTCGACCTATAAACTTTTGTTTGTAATCGTTTTTCTCATTTAATTTTTTGTTACAGATGACTTGTAACTTCGTTTCCTTAGATCTGGGGATTCTTCACTTATTTTTGGGGATATATCTTTAAGAAGGTAGATCTCCTCAACTATGAGGAACCACGTGGCATGCCAACTTCTGTTGGAAATGGATTGACAAGGAATATCAATCTATGAGGGTTTTTCATGCAATTATGATGTCCTTCATACTTGTTTTCTTCAAACAACTCTGGGATTCATGACCACACCTTTGGGGTTTCCTAACCATACATTGTAACAACCAAGGCTTCTTGTGGCTTCTTTAAAGCATCTTCCCATGAGGGCCATGCTTAGAGCTATGCCATAAGGGGACCACTTTAGAGACTCCCTTAAATAAACCCATTACTTCTAGGGGATTATGGAATTATTCTAGGTTTGACACCAAGGACAACAAATTTTTCAATAGTGGCGTCTTCAGGACCATAGTAGGCCCATTGAACGTTTACCAAGCTGAGAAATTTGTTCCTGAGCACTTTGAATTTCTGGTCTAGGATGCGTACTGGTTCCACCCAAAAATTCCCTTTGTGATCCACTTGGATCACAATGCAATCAATTACATGGTTATGATCATGCACATATTTATTCAATAAAGATACATGAAATACATTATGAATTATCATGGATGTAAGCAATGTCATAATGTATGTAACTGGGTCTATCTTCTCTAAAACATAAAACAACCCGTAGTATCTCGCTGCCAACTTTGGGAAGCTTCCCAATCTTAGTGAGCTCCTCTTAGATTTTACTTTTAGAAAAACATGCTCCCCCACTTTGAATTCCCTGTGTGTCTTGCTTTTATCTGTGTAACTCTTTTTCCTGTCCTGCATAACCTTCAAATTATTCTTGATCTTTAGCATCTTCTTTTCCATTTCCTTTAGTAATTCTGGCCCAATAACTACTCTGTCTAGTGGGTTTTCCCAACTTACTCGTGTGTTGCATTTCCTTCCACACAAGGATTCAAATGGGATCATCTTCAATGATGCATGATACCCATTATTATAAAAAAATTAACTATATGAAGGTAATATTCCCACTTGGAAGGCTTGTCCATTATGTGCATTTTCAACATATCTTCAATTAATATCCAGTTAGTCCTCTCTGTTTTCCCATCAGACTCTGGATGATATGCAATACTGAAATTAAAGTTAGTCCCAAATTCCTTCCAAAATTTATAAGTGAAATTGGGATCTCTATATGCCACTATTTCCTTAGGCACACCATGTATCCTAGCAATTTGCTTCATATAAATATCTGCAATATTGGCTTTCTTGTGATTCGTTTTCACTGGTATAAAATGTGCATCCTTTGTAAGTTTTTCCACCACTACCATGATGGAATCATGATGCCTTTTTTTCTTGGCAACTTGGTGATGAAATCTATTGTAACTACCTCCCATTTCCATTCAGGAATGGGAAATGGCTCTAATAATCATGTTGGATTCCTAGGTTCAACCTTTACTTTCTAACACTCCATGCCCCTAGCTATGTAATCAACCACATCTTTCTTCATTCCAAGATAGAGTACTGGTTTCTTAGTACTACAATTGTATTTTAGTACATTGGATGAACAACATAGGGTACGTTGTGCAACTCTTTTAGCACTGTATTTCTCTATTCCTGAATGTTAGGAACATAATTGTTTTCCTTGAACAAGAGGATTATGTCCTCTTCCCTATAATATTTAAATTTCAGCATTACATTTTCTTTTTGTAAGCCTTTTGTCACTTGTGCATAATGTTGATATGTTGCTACAACTTATAAAATTCTATCTTTTACATATGGTATGCATATACTAATGGCTGCAACATACATTTCATGCACCCTCTTGCTGAATGCATCAACGAATTTATTATATTTTCTCTTGATGTGCTTGATGTCGAAGTCATATTCACCTAGAAATTCCAACCATTTAGTTTGTATGGAGTTCGGTGTGGGATACTAAAACAAGTATTTCAGATTACTATGATATTTATTTAGCTCAAATTTTCTTCCCATGATATAATCCCTCCACATTTTTAAGGAATGAACTATGGCTTCCAACTCTAATTCATGGGTAGCATAATTTCTTTCATGTTCTTTAAGCTTCCTTGACTCATATCATATGACATGCCCATTTTTTGTAAGGACTCCACCAAGTCCTTTCTTGCATGCTTCTGTGCACACAACATAATCTTCATATGGATCTACAACCTTTAGAATAGGTGCATTGGTCAACAATTCCTTCACATGTTGGAAACTCTCCTCACATTTGGTAGTCCATTCAAATTGTGTTCCCTTATTTTGTTGTGAAGTGATTGGATGTGCAACCCTAGATCTCCTATAGTATCCAACTAAACCTGTAAAGGATCTCACTTATGAAGCATTCTTTGGCACTAGCCAACTTTTGATTGTTCAATCTTCTCAGGGTCCACCATTATACCTCCTCTTAGATAATGTGGGCTAAATAATGTATTTGTCTTTTATAGAAAGTGCATTTTTTAAACTTTCCATACAATTGGTACTCTCTCAACACATATAACACCCTCCTCAAATGTTGTTCATGCTCTTTTTTCTTGGAGTAGATAAAAATATCATCTAAGAATAAAATCATGAATTTGTCTAGGTAACCCCTAAACACTCCATTCATTAGACACATAAAAGTGGTTGGTGCATTTTTCAATCCAAATGGCACCACCACAAACTCATAATGGCCATACCTTGTCCTAGATGCTATCTTTCTAGTGTCTTTTTATTTGATTCTTACTTGATGATAATCTAATTTCAAGTTAATCTTCAAAAATATCTTTTCTCATGACAATTGACTAAAAATATCATCGATCTGCGATAGAGGGTACCGGTTATTTACAAAAACCTTATTAAGTTTTCTAAATTCAATACGCAACATCATATTTCCATCCTTTTTATTCAAAAACATCAATGGGGCACCCCAAGTTGAGATACTTGGGCTTATGTATCCCTTCTTAAGAAATTATTCTAGCTACATCTGCAACTCTTTCAACTCTGATGTACTCATTATGTAGGGAGTTTTGGACATTGGGGAAAATCTAGACATTAAGTCAATAGAGAATTCAATATCTCTCTTTAGTGGAAATCCTAGCAACTCCCCAAATACATCTTCATATTCCTTCAAGACAAGACAATCTTCAAGGATTGGCTCCTTATCCTTTGTTGGATCTTTCATATAAGCAACATATAATTGACACTCTTTTCTAAAAAACAATTTCAGCTACAATGCTAAAATATCTCTAACAGATATAAGTCTTGGAATACCCTACACCATATTTCAATTCCCTTCCTTATCAAGGCATGCGAAATCCTTATTGTAGAAATCTAGGATAGCACAATGCATTTCCAACCAATCTATACTAATCAAGCATTCATATGACCCAAGTAGTATGATGTTCAACTCTACCTTAGTGCTAACTCCATTCATGTTTACTGGGAAATCCTTGAAAAGTTCATTGATTTTTCTCTTGGTTCTAGTGGCTAGCTGAACCAACCAAGACTTTTCATGCTTACGTCTCTTCAATTTAAAAATTTCAATTATTTTTGGATCTATATAGATATGACTAGCTCTATAATCAATCAAAATAACTATGGGATGATTATCATTCTTACCTTGTACCTCAATCATGTGGGATTGGTAGTCTACTTGTTTGTTTTCCAAGTTTTCATAAATCCGTGGCATGATTTTTCCCACATCATCCACTCTATCAACTTCCTAAATGTTGTGCATAGTCCTCATCCTATCTCCCTTGTCAGGAAAATCCTTATACATGTGGTCTCCTTCACATCCCCAACACTTTTTGGGAATTTTTCATGTCCTTTTCCCTAAGAAATCAATCATTTTATGTTCACCTTGTGTTGGATGCCCTTATTATATGCTTGAGATTTGTTCCTAACCAATGGTGGTTTGAATCTTTTCATTATTTGGTCCATCTTTCCTCTCTTCTTATCATCCTAGGCCTTTTGAAAAGATGGAATTCCTTTTTTCTGCTCATACAAATACTTATATTTTATTATGGATTATTCCAAGGTCTTGGGTTCATCAAAGTGGATTTTATCCTTGTAAAAGGATGGTAGTCCACTAAAGAAACTTTGTATTTTGACCTTATCATCTATAATGAATTCCACATACCTTATAAGTTCCAAGAATTTCCTTTCATACTCATCCATGGTTATGCTTCCAAGTTTGAGTTCAAAGAACTATTGCATCTTCTTGTCATAATATTGCTATAACAAGTATTTCTACTGGAAATATCTTTTAAACTACCTCCATGAGATCATCTTCTCATAAATGTTCTTGAATTTCTTAAGATGATCCCACCATATAGATGATTTTCCTTGAAGACGGTAGTCTACAATTCTGGATTCTACATTTGACGAATAATTGTGCAATTGGAAATATTACCTCTTTCCCAATAGCCAAGATTCTACATATTCATCTTTATTATGGTCACCATCAAAAGTAGAAGGCTTAATATTCCTAATATCTCCTTGCAAATCATCTATTTTAGTCCTCCTCCTATGTCTTTGGATAGGGGACACACTTGGTCTACTCTCTGACCTTGAAAATGCATGTTCTCTTTTGGTTGAGTGTCCCAGTGACTGATGATGATGATGATGTATACTAACACTCCTTTTTCTCCTAGATACTTCATGGTCATCCCTCCTATCATGAGATCTGGATGCCTCTACTTGTCTTTCATTATAGTTTTTTTTGTGCAACATATTCAAAATATATAGGATCTCCTTCTAGGATCTTATCATCATTTCATTGTCTTCTCTATATATATACACTTATTTCTACAGGCTTCTCATAGTCTCAACCAGCTCCATTGGCTCCACCCTACTTCTTCATCCATTGGACTTGTTCTCCACATTTTCTATAATAATATGTAAACCTTTGACCTCCTTCTCATGGATGTAAGATCCCTAGGAATAATTTATATCTCCAGTCCTCATATAGGAACCATATATGTTTTCCTATACCTCTAATTATGTAAAAATGTGCATGCAACAATTGTTGTTAGAGTTGTGCATATTGTAAAATATTTTGTTGATTAGGTTACATGCCATTCTTCATCTCAATTTACGAAGGATACAAATGAAATAATCCAAAATATGATTCTTTATAAACATTCCTATCTGAATTATATTTCCAACGAATGTACTCATGCCTCATTATGAGCTCTGAGTGAAAAGTTGTAGCCTTCTGTAGTTTTCCATTTCCACTCATTTATGCTTTGTTTCTACTGATACAATTTTTAACAGAGATCCGTTTCTTCCCTCTATAATAGAAAACATGCCAGGAATTAGGAAAATTTTTGTAATAAGCACATATACAATTTATGATTTTAAACATAGAACAAATCTCAAATTTGGAATTTGATGCTCCATTCAAACTTTGCATAAATCTATAATTCACGACTTTCCACTTTTACACTTTCTCTACACTTAGAATTTTTTAGCCAAAATTGGCTATCTCCCAAAATAAGCGAAACTAACAAAAAAATCCTCAAGACAAAGTTAGAATTGATGCATAGATAGAATTTGGACTAAATGCAATTTTCTCGATTGGTGATCTAGGGTCCCCTTTTCTCCTCTTAAGTTTTCAAAAGCCCCAAAACGTGTCCGAAAATAGTGGATTTTTCCTTGTTTGAGCATCCCCACACCAAATCCTTTTGAATTTCACCAGGATTCCAAATGGGTATATCCACGCATACTTTTTGAGCTATCTATAAAAATTTCACACTTTATTTGGGCCCAGATATTAAGCACAACTCAGATTTTCAAAAGTCACTAATTTTCATTTTTCAGAAATTTTGAGTAGAATTAGAGAGTGTCCCTCACTAAAACTATTGCATCCCTCATCACTATGGACACACCCCTAAAATTTCAACCAATTCTAAGTTGAAACACTCATGTTATGGCCAAAAAATGTTTTTCGCTCCAGATTTTTTTAATAGTCTATTTTTGTTGACATGTGAATCAAGATGACATGACATGGCACATCATTGCATATGTCCACATATCATCCTCTTTTTATCCATTTCATCAACCTTATTTTCTTCCATCGATGATTGGCTAATTATTTGCATCGACGACCGACCTATTTATCTGCATTACGAAAATGCTACCTTTGTCAAATTCGATCAAATGCCAATCATCGATGATCAAATATTTGATTCCATTTATAAGTTACAAAAGTCACTTCTTCACAGAATTTCACTGAACTCCAAAACAAAAACTAGAATAAATATGAGTTGTCGATCCTGAAATTGAAAGTTATCTTGGCCATCGATATGCTAAAATTTGCCAAGGCTATGGATGAATCTCAACCATTGATTTCCAAATATAATGTGATCTAGAGCATCCATTCCGCAACATTTTCAAACATTTTTGAAATATGAAACTCCACCAACAATCGACGATTCACTTCCATCGATGATTCACAAAAGGCACTTCTTCATGGGATTTCGTTGAACCCTGAAATCAAAACTAGAATGAATATGAACCATCGAACTTGAAATCGAAAGTAGTCTCGACCATCAATCCATTAAACTTTGTGAATCCTGCAGATGAATCTCAACCATTGATCACCAACATCTCCAAAACTCATCGAACTATGAAACTCTATCAAAGATTGGTGATCAATGATTTTCTTTAATGAAATGACTAGCAAGACTTCGTCAAATTTGTCGAACTTCGATGATGTGGCAAGTTGGGTGATGTGGCATGATGCATGGATGATGATGTGGCAACTTGGATGACATGGAATGACACTTGGATAGTGGCCACCTGTCATGACTTGACTTGGCCATGTTATCCTCCTATTTTCCCTTTCATCGGCAGTTGGCGATTTATTTTTCATCGATGATCTCTTTTGCATGTACAAAAAAACTATACCATGATAATTTTACAAACTTTGATCATTAGCGATCAATGATCAATGATTTCCCTTCATCGATAGTTTATGAAAAAATCATACTTGTATAATTTTCCAAACCTCGATCACTCCATCGACTATCAATGATTTTCTTTGACGAACCAAATTGTCCATGAATTTCATTGAACCCTAAAACTTAGAATTTTTGATCAAATTTATAATGAATATGGGTCATTTAATTTTCAATATTAAAGTGATCTCAACCATTGATTTATAAAACTATCCAAACTTCGCCAAACTTCTCCAATCTTGCAAATGAATCTCAACTATTGATATTTAATGTCTAAATAATTTGGCTCGTCGATTCTCCAACTCTTCAGTCACCATTAAAACAAAAAATCCAACCTTCCAGGCCAAATTTAACTCTGAAACCTATAGAGTGATTCCATTTATCATCTCTTTGATGGTTTTGAGGGAAGATTAGACTTGAATTTGTTCATAAATTTGTGGATTTCACCATGGTTTCACTAATTTACCCAAATTCGACATGGATCAAACTTCACTACAATGAATTTACACAAAATTCACATAGCTCTTGGCCCATACAAGATCAATGTTGAACCAAAATCTCTGATACCACTCTATAGTGTTCCCCACTACTGAACCCAAAAATTAAAAATCTCATTATCACATTAAAATTAATGCAATGCAGCATGCTAAAACACTCATATATCTCACAACATTATAAAGACATGAATGCAATCCCATTAAACATTCACACAACAACATGTGCATTGCCTTAAACTCATAGTAAATACACAACAAATAAATCCCATAATTAAATGCAATGTGTTGAGGATTTAACATGCATTTAGAAACATGATGAATGCATCCCAACATACATACATGCACAACTACATATAATTCACTCAAGAAAAAATTATACACACAACAAATTAAACCCATAATAAAAATGGTGAGAAAAAGATAAAACACTTATCTTTTTGAGCAAATGTATAACCGACTGTAGAGGGTGGACGTTCCACCCAACCGTATATTTTTTAATCCAATCTTAGTAGCAAATCACCCTTGTGTTGGGGCTATGAATCCACGAGAAAAGGGTGTCTCTCTTTTGGCCACACACATCCCAATACAACCCACAACAAACTAATTTTCCTATAACCATCCAAATACACTAACTCTCTTCCCATCAACATGCACAGCCCAAGGAATGGTATTCCCATTCACTATTCATACTCCCTTAGGCCTTCCCACTTCCCTCTAGGGATCTAACACAGATTGACTAGGAATCTTACTTGATGGGGACTCCAGGGATGTCAATTGTCATAGAAAAGTTCACAACAACAACACACTTCCCCAGGGAAAAATCTCATTCAAACATTTCACTGTACTTACTTAAAAATATGTTTCTTCATGCATTTTCAACTCCAAACAACTACCACACATTCCCAATATAGTTGCATCCAAGATTCAACACTCTACACTCCCTTGTTGTCCAAACAAATACATGTAAAAACTACTCTCTTTTTCCATATGAATTTCTTTTTTTCCCATGCATTTTGAATATCAAATTCCTCAATGTTGATTGTACTCATCCTACATGATCTCATAAATTTGGCATGCAATTTTTCACACCAACACTCTTACATGTGTTTAATGATTGGTTTGGGAACACTCAAATATAAAATAGAAGGTTCATACACCAATAATAATTTTAGGAAGTGGGTTTGAATTAATAGATGTAACATCCCCATTTTCAAACCATGAACTAGCGATATATATATTGTAAATGTCATATATGGCTGAGAGTCAAGTGATGTATATTGTAAATATAGCATACGACCGAGAGCCAAAGCGATGTAATATGTAAATGATGTAAATTGACTATAATGAATAAAATGTATTGCAAGTTGCACATGGACATAGATGGAGATTTGGGGGATAAGTATCCAAAAGAGAGGGTAGGGGTCCAAAAGGGGGGGAGTTACCCATATCTATTAAACCAAAACCCATTTCCTATTTTTTTCTAAATTATCCTTGCCATGAATCCTCCATTAGTTTTTGAGTGTTATAGAGCTTGATCATTAAATTCATGTAAGAGGGTTGGTGTGAGAGTCACTTCCCATAATTATTGAGAGCATGGGGGATGAGTACAATATGCTTGGGGAAGAGTGCAAGTCAAGAAATAAAGATAAAGAGAGGAAATTCATATTGGTAGGAGACTCAATTTTGCACATTCACATGCTTACATATAACATTTTTTTTACATGGAGTTTTTTGGCCATCAATGGAGTTCTGAGTGTGGGAGCTTGAAGGAAACTATTGTGGACAATTTTGGTTGTTTATTGGAGATATAATTCCATGGAGAAAGAGTTTATGTGCCTGGAAGTGACGATATCTTCAAAATTCATCAAAGAAGCAGGCGTTTTGGCTGCTGGGAGAATTTGTATTACAACTGTAAAATTCCTGAAGTCCTAGCAAGTAGAATTCCTATCCAACCTATGTTGGAAACCTTGGAGGGGAGTGGAAAGGCCTGAGAGACTGTGAGAAGTGAAGTGGGATTCCATCCCTTGGGTTGTGTAGGTTGAGGGGAAGTGTGCTAGAGGACTAGAATTATCTTATAGTTTAACTGCTGAAAGGGGGACATTAGCCAGCCTTAGGGACTTCCGTCTCTTGCGGATTCATATCCCCAACTTGCGGGTGTCTTGTTGTTGAGAATTGGAACAACAAGACTATATTTTGGAGGAACATTCTTCCTCTATAGCGGGTTGAAAATTTCATTAATATAAGTGTCCTTATGCATTTTTGTTTATCCATGTCAACTATCAATATATTTGTTGTGCAATTTACTCTAATTATCTTGGCTAATTTCTACTTGTTGTGAGAAGAATGATGCACATAATTCTATATTTTATGGTTGAATGATCCTACCTGCACTTAGTTATTACTATGCACACTTATATTAGTTGTATTTATGTTTAAATTAACATGGAGATCTGAATGAGATGGAATGCCATGGGGAAAATCTAGAGGAAATCAAAGTTAAATCCCCAAATTCGTGGTCAAGATTCATGTTTAGAATGAATCAAAATTGTTCAAGAGAATTTAATGAAGTTAATATGAAATTTGTAGAGTTGAATTCAACTTGGAATGGTCAAATTTTGAATTTTAATGGTTGTTGTAGAGTTACAGGAAGTTTGGTGAATTGACGGCCAGGATCTCTTTTGATCTCGAGATCGACGACTGAGATTCGTCATGATAAATTTAAAATCCCATAAGCTTTGTCCATTTTGAAAGGTTGATCAAATCAACGACCAAGATTCATTTCCTTGGTTTTTTAAATGGATTAGATCGACAGTCTGTGTTCATTTTGGTCATTGAGGATATGGAATAGAACCAATGACCAAGATCATTTGAAGTAATAGATCGACGACTTAGATTCATTGGGGATTTTGGTTGAAAATGCCTAAGTGTGGAAATTTTCCAAAAGAAATGGCCAACAACTAATGGTAGGATTGGCCAAATTAGCAAATAGTTTTTTTTGGTAGGAAAGAGAAAATGTCGTCGGCCAATGGTCATATCAACTGAAATGGCAAAGAATTTGGTTTGGCTAGAAGACATCTCTGACCACTGATGGCCGACATTCTAGGCATCGACCGAATCCAAAAAAGTATTTTCATACACCAACAAAAATTGTCAATGGTCGATGGGCCAATGATGACACTTCGTTCGATTCAGTGAAGTGTTTCGAACAAAAAAAGAGGGATCATTGATGGTCACGCGTCGACCGATTGAGCGAGATGATCGGTTCGTCCAAGAGAATCTACCAATGGACGATGGAGGTAAGAGGGAGATGACGTGCAATGACATGTTAGCATCCATGTCTCATGTCACCTCAACCAAATTGACACCTCAGGATGATGTTTCATGCCACGTTAAAATCCATGTGTCTTGCCACATCAACCAATAGGGTTGGTCGACAACCGACGGTCGGATCAACCAATTTGGGAAGTTTTTTCAACAGTCATCGGGGATCATCAATCATCGATGGGCCGATGGTCGAGTGTCGGATAAATCATAAAGGAGTTCCATTCACTAATGAATATCTCCAATGGCCAAGGGTCAGGTCAGAGAATTTAGAGTTGTGTGCAAATGGGTCGTTGGGGAGTTGGGTCGACAGTTTGGGAAAGGAGTCATGCACGACCAAAGGAAAGATTCAATCATTGATAAACAGATGTAATCAGATCAATGGCTCATATTTCCTGTGATTTGAGATCAATGTATAATATTTAAAGGGACGTTAGAGTAGTAAAATAAACAACTTTATGTAAAATTTTCTGAATTTTTCATATTTTTGAAGGTCATTAACTTGCAGGGCATTTTTGAGGGCCTAAACGATGTTTTTATCCAATCAAAACCCACAAAGAATAGAGTTTACCTAGATACAATATATCTTTGTAGCACAAATAAAATAAATTGGAGAGAGTTATCCAATGAGCTAAATGTTTTGCAAAACATAACTCGTATGAGGAAGTTACAACCAAAATAATAAGGGTAAAACTTTGTCACCAAATTACTTCCGCAGGGCATAACTCCTTGCTCCGAAGTCTGTTCGGGGCACAGGAGTAGTCAATGGAAATATTATGAACCATAGAAGCTAGCATTGGAGTCAGAAATGGGTTATGGGTACCTGAAAAAATGTGCAGGAAGAGAAACAAGACACCTGTAGCAAGCAGGGATAAATTGGGTAAAACAACCTAAACTTCTTTGAACCATAACTTTCAAATTGGAGCTCAGTTTTGAGAAAACAAATAGTCGTTGGAAAGGTCGTGAGGAGGAGAAGACATATATCCACCGAAAATTTAAAATTGGCAATTATAGGTTCTTAGAAAGTGAGAAAGTAGATTGTTGTAGCAATAAATGAGTGGAAATTGCAACATGTGGAGGTTGTAACTTTTCACTTAGAACTCAGATTGGGGCATGACTACAACCATTGGAAATTTGTTTTGGAAATGAATGAATTTAAGGAACCATATTTTGGAGTAGTGCATTAATATTATTCATATTTAAAATTAATAATTACATGTAATCTAATTAATAAATATTTTGCAATATGCTTAATTCTAACAACATTTATTGCATGCACATTCTTGCAATTAGAGATATAGAAATGAAGACTTTAGTTCCTACATGAGAAATAGATATATGGAGGATTATCAAGGGTATTACAAACATGAAGAAGAAATTAGAGGTATGTATGTTAGTATGGGTAATATTGAGACTAAGTCTAATAAGAGAAGATACATGCAGGGGCCTATAACTACGAGAAGCTTGAAAAAATAAGTGAAAATATATAGGGTCAATAATGGGAGGATTATGAAGACTCAAGAAGAGATAATTAAAATCCTGAATATTCTGCAGAAGCAAGTCAACAAAGATTCAGGCACAAGGCAAGAAGCTAGTGCCAAGCAAGGGGAGGTGTCTAGGTCTCATGATAGGAGGGATGATTGTGGAGGATATAGATGATCAAGGAGTATCAATAGGCATCAACATTATCATTCCCTAGGGAAATTGACCATAAAAAAAAATGTGTGTTCAATGTCAACAAGAAACCCAAGTATATATCCCATCAGGAATTAGATAAGGAGAAATGGGTCAAATATCTTGAAGGGGGAATTGAGGAAAATCAAGCCACCATCATTTGATGGAGAAAACTAGAAAGGTGAAGCTGCAGAAGCATGGTTTCTCAGAATGAGGAAATATTTCCAATTGCATAACTACTCATCAAATGCAGAAGCCAGAATTCCAGCCTACCACCTTCAAGGGAAGACATCTATGTGGTGGAACTGGTTGAAGCAAGTTAAACACCATGATGAGAAGAGAATTTCTTAGAAGCAGTTCAAGAAATACTTTCATCAACAATACTTGTCAAAACAATGTTATGACAAGAATATGGAAGACTTATTTGAACTCAAACTTGGGAACATGACCATCGATGAATATGAGAAAAAGTTATTGGAACTTCTTAGGTATGTGAGCTTCATCATATATGAGAAGGTCAAAATTTAGAGGTTCTTGAGTGGAATTTCACCCTTCTACAAGGATACGATTCAGTTTGATGAGCCCAAGAATTTATAAGAATCCATAAGGAAGGCTAAGTATTTGTATGAGAAAAACAGAGGAAGGACGGTTTTCCAAAAGGCTTGGGATGACAAGAAGAAAGAAAATATGGATCAAAGAAAGAAATGGTTCAAGCCACCTTTCACAAGGAATAGACCTCAATCATATCAACAAGGGAAGACATATATAGAAAATGATAGAGTCCTTGGGAAAGAGGCCAACACAAAAACCCATATAGTGTTGGGAATGTGAAGGAGATCACAAGTATAAAAATTGTCCTCATCAGGGAGATAACATGAAGACTTTGCATAGCATCAAGAAGGAGGAGACAATATAGGATGTGGGAAAAATCATGCCAAGGATATATGGAGCCTTGGAAAATAGAAAAAAAGAGTATCAATCCCACATGATTGAAGTGGAAGGTAAGATTGATAATCATCCCATAGCTATTCTAATTGATTCTCGAGCTAGTCATAGCTATATAGATCAAAAGCTAGTTGAATTTTTTAAATTGAAGAAATGTAAGCATGAAAGGTCTTGGTTAGTTTATCTTATTACTAGAACCAAGAGAAAAATTAATGAACTTATTAAAGAATTCCCTATAAAAATGAATGGAACTAACACTAAGGAAGATTTGAATATCATACCATCGGGATCTTATGACTGCTTGATTGGTATGGATTGGCTAGAGAATTGTCATGTTGTTTTATATTGTTATAAAAAGGTATTCAAATTTATTAATGAAGAGGAGAATCCAAGGATAGTGCAAGGTATTCCAAGGCCCATATTTGCCAGAGAGATTTCAACATTGCAACTAAAATATGTTTTAGAAAAGGGTAATAGATATATGCAACCCATATGGAAGATCCAATAAAGGATAAGGAGCCAAGTCTCCAAGATTATCTATGATTGAAAGCGTATGAATATGTGTTTGAGGATTTTCTAGGATTGCCACTAAAGAGGGATATAGATTTCTCAATTGAATTAATTCCTGTAGCTATCACAATATCTAAGTGTAAAACAATGGGTTTTGAGCCCCCATATTAAATAATGTATTGTTACATTGTTGAGAGGCCAGAGTGCCCAAAAAATTATTAAAAGGCTAGTGTTCCTAAGAAACATAATTTTTTTTATCATTATTAATAATAAATACATCATTTCCTACTAGGTGGACAAGGACTAGAGTTATAGGGGGATATGATTCCACAAGAGAGGGGGCTTGAGGGGCTAAGTGCTTATTTATTTTATATTACCCATTTTGTGTAATGGTGGGGGAATCAGTTACATGAGCTCTTGGGGGAATTAAAAGAGGTTCTTGATCCCCACGAATTACAAAAACCTATCCCAGTTCTGTGGATGGGGTTCTCCCGTTGGAAAATACTCTCATTATCATCCCCATTCTAGTGTTGTTGTTGGTCTCCTCATGCATTCATTCACCCGATTTGTTCATTGTTCATCCTCTCTCATGGAGTNTTTTTTTCTTGGCAACTTGGTGATGAAATCTATTGTAACTACCTCCCATTTCCATTCAGGAATGGGAAATGGCTCTAATAATCATGTTGGATTCCTAGGTTCAACCTTTACTTTCTAACACTCCATGCCCCTAGCTATGTAATCAACCACATCTTTCTTCATTCCAAGATAGAGTACTGGTTTCTTAGTACTACAATTGTATTTTAGTACATTGGATGAACAACATAGGGTACGTTGTGCAACTCTTTTAGCACTGTATTTCTCTATTCCTGAATGTTAGGAACATAATTGTTTTCCTTGAACAAGAGGATTATGTCCTCTTCCCTATAATATTTAAATTTCAGCATTACATTTTCTTTTTGTAAGCCTTTTGTCACTTGTGCATAATGTTGATATGTTGCTACAACTTATAAAATTCTATCTTTTACATATGGTATGCATATACTAATGGCTGCAACATACATTTCATGCACCCTCTTGCTGAATGCATCAACGAATTTATTATATTTTCTCTTGATGTGCTTGATGTCGAAGTCATATTCACCTAGAAATTCCAACCATTTAGTTTGTATGGAGTTCGGTGTGGGATACTAAAACAAGTATTTCAGATTACTATGATATTTATTTAGCTCAAATTTTCTTCCCATGATATAATCCCTCCACATTTTTAAGGAATGAACTATGGCTTCCAACTCTAATTCATGGGTAGCATAATTTCTTTCATGTTCTTTAAGCTTCCTTGACTCATATCATATGACATGCCCATTTTTTGTAAGGACTCCACCAAGTCCTTTCTTGCATGCTTCTGTGCACACAACATAATCTTCATATGGATCTACAACCTTTAGAATAGGTGCATTGGTCAACAATTCCTTCACATGTTGGAAACTCTCCTCACATTTGGTAGTCCATTCAAATTGTGTTCCCTTATTTTGTTGTGAAGTGATTGGATGTGCAACCCTAGATCTCCTATAGTATCCAACTAAACCTGTAAAGGATCTCACTTATGAAGCATTCTTTGGCACTAGCCAACTTTTGATTGTTCAATCTTCTCAGGGTCCACCATTATACCTCCTCTTAGATAATGTGGGCTAAATAATGTATTTGTCTTTTATAGAAAGTGCATTTTTTAAACTTTCCATACAATTGGTACTCTCTCAACACATATAACACCCTCCTCAAATGTTGTTCATGCTCTTTTTTCTTGGAGTAGATAAAAATATCATCTAAGAATAAAATCATGAATTTGTCTAGGTAACCCCTAAACACTCCATTCATTAGACACATAAAAGTGGTTGGTGCATTTTTCAATCCAAATGGCACCACCACAAACTCATAATGGCCATACCTTGTCCTAGATGCTATCTTTCTAGTGTCTTTTTATTTGATTCTTACTTGATGATAATCTAATTTCAAGTTAATCTTCAAAAATATCTTTTCTCATGACAATTGACTAAAAATATCATCGATCTGCGATAGAGGGTACCGGTTATTTACAAAAACCTTATTAAGTTTTCTAAATTCAATACGCAACATCATATTTCCATCCTTTTTATTCAAAAACATCAATGGGGCACCCCAAGTTGAGATACTTGGGCTTATGTATCCCTTCTTAAGAAATTATTCTAGCTACATCTGCAACTCTTTCAACTCTGATGTACTCATTATGTAGGGAGTTTTGGACATTGGGGAAAATCTAGACATTAAGTCAATAGAGAATTCAATATCTCTCTTTAGTGGAAATCCTAGCAACTCCCCAAATACATCTTCATATTCCTTCAAGACAAGACAATCTTCAAGGATTGGCTCCTTATCCTTTGTTGGATCTTTCATATAAGCAACATATAATTGACACTCTTTTCTAAAAAACAATTTCAGCTACAATGCTAAAATATCTCTAACAGATATAAGTCTTGGAATACCCTACACCATATTTCAATTCCCTTCCTTATCAAGGCATGCGAAATCCTTATTGTAGAAATCTAGGATAGCACAATGCATTTCCAACCAATCTATACTAATCAAGCATTCATATGACCCAAGTAGTATGATGTTCAACTCTACCTTAGTGCTAACTCCATTCATGTTTACTGGGAAATCCTTGAAAAGTTCATTGATTTTTCTCTTGGTTCTAGTGGCTAGCTGAACCAACCAAGACTTTTCATGCTTACGTCTCTTCAATTTAAAAATTTCAATTATTTTTGGATCTATATAGATATGACTAGCTCTATAATCAATCAAAATAACTATGGGATGATTATCATTCTTACCTTGTACCTCAATCATGTGGGATTGGTAGTCTACTTGTTTGTTTTCCAAGTTTTCATAAATCCGTGGCATGATTTTTCCCACATCATCCACTCTATCAACTTCCTAAATGTTGTGCATAGTCCTCATCCTATCTCCCTTGTCAGGAAAATCCTTATACATGTGGTCTCCTTCACATCCCCAACACTTTTTGGGAATTTTTCATGTCCTTTTCCCTAAGAAATCAATCATTTTATGTTCACCTTGTGTTGGATGCCCTTATTATATGCTTGAGATTTGTTCCTAACCAATGGTGGTTTGAATCTTTTCATTATTTGGTCCATCTTTCCTCTCTTCTTATCATCCTAGGCCTTTTGAAAAGATGGAATTCCTTTTTTCTGCTCATACAAATACTTATATTTTATTATGGATTATTCCAAGGTCTTGGGTTCATCAAAGTGGATTTTATCCTTGTAAAAGGATGGTAGTCCACTAAAGAAACTTTGTATTTTGACCTTATCATCTATAATGAATTCCACATACCTTATAAGTTCCAAGAATTTCCTTTCATACTCATCCATGGTTATGCTTCCAAGTTTGAGTTCAAAGAACTATTGCATCTTCTTGTCATAATATTGCTATAACAAGTATTTCTACTGGAAATATCTTTTAAACTACCTCCATGAGATCATCTTCTCATAAATGTTCTTGAATTTCTTAAGATGATCCCACCATATAGATGATTTTCCTTGAAGACGGTAGTCTACAATTCTGGATTCTACATTTGACGAATAATTGTGCAATTGGAAATATTACCTCTTTCCCAATAGCCAAGATTCTACATATTCATCTTTATTATGGTCACCATCAAAAGTAGAAGGCTTAATATTCCTAATATCTCCTTGCAAATCATCTATTTTAGTCCTCCTCCTATGTCTTTGGATAGGGGACACACTTGGTCTACTCTCTGACCTTGAAAATGCATGTTCTCTTTTGGTTGAGTGTCCCAGTGACTGATGATGATGATGATGTATACTAACACTCCTTTTTCTCCTAGATACTTCATGGTCATCCCTCCTATCATGAGATCTGGATGCCTCTACTTGTCTTTCATTATAGTTTTTTTTGTGCAACATATTCAAAATATATAGGATCTCCTTCTAGGATCTTATCATCATTTCATTGTCTTCTCTATATATATACACTTATTTCTACAGGCTTCTCATAGTCTCAACCAGCTCCATTGGCTCCACCCTACTTCTTCATCCATTGGACTTGTTCTCCACATTTTCTATAATAATATGTAAACCTTTGACCTCCTTCTCATGGATGTAAGATCCCTAGGAATAATTTATATCTCCAGTCCTCATATAGGAACCATATATGTTTTCCTATACCTCTAATTATGTAAAAATGTGCATGCAACAATTGTTGTTAGAGTTGTGCATATTGTAAAATATTTTGTTGATTAGGTTACATGCCATTCTTCATCTCAATTTACGAAGGATACAAATGAAATAATCCAAAATATGATTCTTTATAAACATTCCTATCTGAATTATATTTCCAACGAATGTACTCATGCCTCATTATGAGCTCTGAGTGAAAAGTTGTAGCCTTCTGTAGTTTTCCATTTCCACTCATTTATGCTTTGTTTCTACTGATACAATTTTTAACAGAGATCCGTTTCTTCCCTCTATAATAGAAAACATGCCAGGAATTAGGAAAATTTTTGTAATAAGCACATATACAATTTATGATTTTAAACATAGAACAAATCTCAAATTTGGAATTTGATGCTCCATTCAAACTTTGCATAAATCTATAATTCACGACTTTCCACTTTTACACTTTCTCTACACTTAGAATTTTTTAGCCAAAATTGGCTATCTCCCAAAATAAGCGAAACTAACAAAAAAATCCTCAAGACAAAGTTAGAATTGATGCATAGATAGAATTTGGACTAAATGCAATTTTCTCGATTGGTGATCTAGGGTCCCCTTTTCTCCTCTTAAGTTTTCAAAAGCCCCAAAACGTGTCCGAAAATAGTGGATTTTTCCTTGTTTGAGCATCCCCACACCAAATCCTTTTGAATTTCACCAGGATTCCAAATGGGTATATCCACGCATACTTTTTGAGCTATCTATAAAAATTTCACACTTTATTTGGGCCCAGATATTAAGCACAACTCAGATTTTCAAAAGTCACTAATTTTCATTTTTCAGAAATTTTGAGTAGAATTAGAGAGTGTCCCTCACTAAAACTATTGCATCCCTCATCACTATGGACACACCCCTAAAATTTCAACCAATTCTAAGTTGAAACACTCATGTTATGGCCAAAAAATGTTTTTCGCTCCAGATTTTTTTAATAGTCTATTTTTGTTGACATGTGAATCAAGATGACATGACATGGCACATCATTGCATATGTCCACATATCATCCTCTTTTTATCCATTTCATCAACCTTATTTTCTTCCATCGATGATTGGCTAATTATTTGCATCGACGACCGACCTATTTATCTGCATTACGAAAATGCTACCTTTGTCAAATTCGATCAAATGCCAATCATCGATGATCAAATATTTGATTCCATTTATAAGTTACAAAAGTCACTTCTTCACAGAATTTCACTGAACTCCAAAACAAAAACTAGAATAAATATGAGTTGTCGATCCTGAAATTGAAAGTTATCTTGGCCATCGATATGCTAAAATTTGCCAAGGCTATGGATGAATCTCAACCATTGATTTCCAAATATAATGTGATCTAGAGCATCCATTCCGCAACATTTTCAAACATTTTTGAAATATGAAACTCCACCAACAATCGACGATTCACTTCCATCGATGATTCACAAAAGGCACTTCTTCATGGGATTTCGTTGAACCCTGAAATCAAAACTAGAATGAATATGAACCATCGAACTTGAAATCGAAAGTAGTCTCGACCATCAATCCATTAAACTTTGTGAATCCTGCAGATGAATCTCAACCATTGATCACCAACATCTCCAAAACTCATCGAACTATGAAACTCTATCAAAGATTGGTGATCAATGATTTTCTTTAATGAAATGACTAGCAAGACTTCGTCAAATTTGTCGAACTTCGATGATGTGGCAAGTTGGGTGATGTGGCATGATGCATGGATGATGATGTGGCAACTTGGATGACATGGAATGACACTTGGATAGTGGCCACCTGTCATGACTTGACTTGGCCATGTTATCCTCCTATTTTCCCTTTCATCGGCAGTTGGCGATTTATTTTTCATCGATGATCTCTTTTGCATGTACAAAAAAACTATACCATGATAATTTTACAAACTTTGATCATTAGCGATCAATGATCAATGATTTCCCTTCATCGATAGTTTATGAAAAAATCATACTTGTATAATTTTCCAAACCTCGATCACTCCATCGACTATCAATGATTTTCTTTGACGAACCAAATTGTCCATGAATTTCATTGAACCCTAAAACTTAGAATTTTTGATCAAATTTATAATGAATATGGGTCATTTAATTTTCAATATTAAAGTGATCTCAACCATTGATTTATAAAACTATCCAAACTTCGCCAAACTTCTCCAATCTTGCAAATGAATCTCAACTATTGATATTTAATGTCTAAATAATTTGGCTCGTCGATTCTCCAACTCTTCAGTCACCATTAAAACAAAAAATCCAACCTTCCAGGCCAAATTTAACTCTGAAACCTATAGAGTGATTCCATTTATCATCTCTTTGATGGTTTTGAGGGAAGATTAGACTTGAATTTGTTCATAAATTTGTGGATTTCACCATGGTTTCACTAATTTACCCAAATTCGACATGGATCAAACTTCACTACAATGAATTTACACAAAATTCACATAGCTCTTGGCCCATACAAGATCAATGTTGAACCAAAATCTCTGATACCACTCTATAGTGTTCCCCACTACTGAACCCAAAAATTAAAAATCTCATTATCACATTAAAATTAATGCAATGCAGCATGCTAAAACACTCATATATCTCACAACATTATAAAGACATGAATGCAATCCCATTAAACATTCACACAACAACATGTGCATTGCCTTAAACTCATAGTAAATACACAACAAATAAATCCCATAATTAAATGCAATGTGTTGAGGATTTAACATGCATTTAGAAACATGATGAATGCATCCCAACATACATACATGCACAACTACATATAATTCACTCAAGAAAAAATTATACACACAACAAATTAAACCCATAATAAAAATGGTGAGAAAAAGATAAAACACTTATCTTTTTGAGCAAATGTATAACCGACTGTAGAGGGTGGACGTTCCACCCAACCGTATATTTTTTAATCCAATCTTAGTAGCAAATCACCCTTGTGTTGGGGCTATGAATCCACGAGAAAAGGGTGTCTCTCTTTTGGCCACACACATCCCAATACAACCCACAACAAACTAATTTTCCTATAACCATCCAAATACACTAACTCTCTTCCCATCAACATGCACAGCCCAAGGAATGGTATTCCCATTCACTATTCATACTCCCTTAGGCCTTCCCACTTCCCTCTAGGGATCTAACACAGATTGACTAGGAATCTTACTTGATGGGGACTCCAGGGATGTCAATTGTCATAGAAAAGTTCACAACAACAACACACTTCCCCAGGGAAAAATCTCATTCAAACATTTCACTGTACTTACTTAAAAATATGTTTCTTCATGCATTTTCAACTCCAAACAACTACCACACATTCCCAATATAGTTGCATCCAAGATTCAACACTCTACACTCCCTTGTTGTCCAAACAAATACATGTAAAAACTACTCTCTTTTTCCATATGAATTTCTTTTTTTCCCATGCATTTTGAATATCAAATTCCTCAATGTTGATTGTACTCATCCTACATGATCTCATAAATTTGGCATGCAATTTTTCACACCAACACTCTTACATGTGTTTAATGATTGGTTTGGGAACACTCAAATATAAAATAGAAGGTTCATACACCAATAATAATTTTAGGAAGTGGGTTTGAATTAATAGATGTAACATCCCCATTTTCAAACCATGAACTAGCGATATATATATTGTAAATGTCATATATGGCTGAGAGTCAAGTGATGTATATTGTAAATATAGCATACGACCGAGAGCCAAAGCGATGTAATATGTAAATGATGTAAATTGACTATAATGAATAAAATGTATTGCAAGTTGCACATGGACATAGATGGAGATTTGGGGGATAAGTATCCAAAAGAGAGGGTAGGGGTCCAAAAGGGGGGGAGTTACCCATATCTATTAAACCAAAACCCATTTCCTATTTTTTTCTAAATTATCCTTGCCATGAATCCTCCATTAGTTTTTGAGTGTTATAGAGCTTGATCATTAAATTCATGTAAGAGGGTTGGTGTGAGAGTCACTTCCCATAATTATTGAGAGCATGGGGGATGAGTACAATATGCTTGGGGAAGAGTGCAAGTCAAGAAATAAAGATAAAGAGAGGAAATTCATATTGGTAGGAGACTCAATTTTGCACATTCACATGCTTACATATAACATTTTTTTTACATGGAGTTTTTTGGCCATCAATGGAGTTCTGAGTGTGGGAGCTTGAAGGAAACTATTGTGGACAATTTTGGTTGTTTATTGGAGATATAATTCCATGGAGAAAGAGTTTATGTGCCTGGAAGTGACGATATCTTCAAAATTCATCAAAGAAGCAGGCGTTTTGGCTGCTGGGAGAATTTGTATTACAACTGTAAAATTCCTGAAGTCCTAGCAAGTAGAATTCCTATCCAACCTATGTTGGAAACCTTGGAGGGGAGTGGAAAGGCCTGAGAGACTGTGAGAAGTGAAGTGGGATTCCATCCCTTGGGTTGTGTAGGTTGAGGGGAAGTGTGCTAGAGGACTAGAATTATCTTATAGTTTAACTGCTGAAAGGGGGACATTAGCCAGCCTTAGGGACTTCCGTCTCTTGCGGATTCATATCCCCAACTTGCGGGTGTCTTGTTGTTGAGAATTGGAACAACAAGACTATATTTTGGAGGAACATTCTTCCTCTATAGCGGGTTGAAAATTTCATTAATATAAGTGTCCTTATGCATTTTTGTTTATCCATGTCAACTATCAATATATTTGTTGTGCAATTTACTCTAATTATCTTGGCTAATTTCTACTTGTTGTGAGAAGAATGATGCACATAATTCTATATTTTATGGTTGAATGATCCTACCTGCACTTAGTTATTACTATGCACACTTATATTAGTTGTATTTATGTTTAAATTAACATGGAGATCTGAATGAGATGGAATGCCATGGGGAAAATCTAGAGGAAATCAAAGTTAAATCCCCAAATTCGTGGTCAAGATTCATGTTTAGAATGAATCAAAATTGTTCAAGAGAATTTAATGAAGTTAATATGAAATTTGTAGAGTTGAATTCAACTTGGAATGGTCAAATTTTGAATTTTAATGGTTGTTGTAGAGTTACAGGAAGTTTGGTGAATTGACGGCCAGGATCTCTTTTGATCTCGAGATCGACGACTGAGATTCGTCATGATAAATTTAAAATCCCATAAGCTTTGTCCATTTTGAAAGGTTGATCAAATCAACGACCAAGATTCATTTCCTTGGTTTTTTAAATGGATTAGATCGACAGTCTGTGTTCATTTTGGTCATTGAGGATATGGAATAGAACCAATGACCAAGATCATTTGAAGTAATAGATCGACGACTTAGATTCATTGGGGATTTTGGTCGAAAATGCCTAAGTGTAGAAATTTTCCAAAAGAAATGGCCAACAACTAATGGTAGGATTGGCCAAATTAGAAAATAGTTTCTTTTGGTAGGAAAGAGAAAATGTCGTCGGCCAATGGTCATATCAACTGAAATGGCAAAGAATTTGGTTTGGCTAGAAGACATCTCTGACCACTGATGGCCGACATTCTGGGCGTTGACCGAATCCAACAAAGTATTTTCATCCACCAACAAAAATTGCCAATGGTCAATGGGCCAATGATGACACTTCGTTCGATTTAGTGAAGTGTTTCGAACAAAAAAAGAGGGATCATTGATGGTCACGCGTTGACCGATTGAGCGAGCTGATCGGTTCGTCCAAGAGAATCTACCAATGGATGATGGAGGTAAGAGGGAGATGACGTGCAATGACATGTTAGCATCCATGTCTCATGTCACCTCAACCAAATTGACACCTCAGGATTATGTTTCATGCCACGTTAAAATCCATGTGTCTTGCCACATCAACCAATAGGGTTGGCCGACAATAGATGGTCGGATCAACCAATTTGGGAAGTTTTTTCAACAGTCATCGGGGATCATCAATCATCGATGGGCCGATGGTCGAGTGTCAGCTAAATCAGAAAGGAGTTCCATTCACTAATGAATATCTCCNAAGAAGCTAGTGCCAAGCAAGGGGAGGTGTCTAGGTCTCATGATAGGAGGGATGATTGTGGAGGATATAGATGATCAAGGAGTATCAATAGGCATCAACATTATCATTCCCTAGGGAAATTGACCATAAAAAAAAATGTGTGTTCAATGTCAACAAGAAACCCAAGTATATATCCCATCAGGAATTAGATAAGGAGAAATGGGTCAAATATCTTGAAGGGGGAATTGAGGAAAATCAAGCCACCATCATTTGATGGAGAAAACTAGAAAGGTGAAGCTGCAGAAGCATGGTTTCTCAGAATGAGGAAATATTTCCAATTGCATAACTACTCATCAAATGCAGAAGCCAGAATTCCAGCCTACCACCTTCAAGGGAAGACATCTATGTGGTGGAACTGGTTGAAGCAAGTTAAACACCATGATGAGAAGAGAATTTCTTAGAAGCAGTTCAAGAAATACTTTCATCAACAATACTTGTCAAAACAATGTTATGACAAGAATATGGAAGACTTATTTGAACTCAAACTTGGGAACATGACCATCGATGAATATGAGAAAAAGTTATTGGAACTTCTTAGGTATGTGAGCTTCATCATATATGAGAAGGTCAAAATTTAGAGGTTCTTGAGTGGAATTTCACCCTTCTACAAGGATACGATTCAGTTTGATGAGCCCAAGAATTTATAAGAATCCATAAGGAAGGCTAAGTATTTGTATGAGAAAAACAGAGGAAGGACGGTTTTCCAAAAGGCTTGGGATGACAAGAAGAAAGAAAATATGGATCAAAGAAAGAAATGGTTCAAGCCACCTTTCACAAGGAATAGACCTCAATCATATCAACAAGGGAAGACATATATAGAAAATGATAGAGTCCTTGGGAAAGAGGCCAACACAAAAACCCATATAGTGTTGGGAATGTGAAGGAGATCACAAGTATAAAAATTGTCCTCATCAGGGAGATAACATGAAGACTTTGCATAGCATCAAGAAGGAGGAGACAATATAGGATGTGGGAAAAATCATGCCAAGGATATATGGAGCCTTGGAAAATAGAAAAAAAGAGTATCAATCCCACATGATTGAAGTGGAAGGTAAGATTGATAATCATCCCATAGCTATTCTAATTGATTCTCGAGCTAGTCATAGCTATATAGATCAAAAGCTAGTTGAATTTTTTAAATTGAAGAAATGTAAGCATGAAAGGTCTTGGTTAGTTTATCTTATTACTAGAACCAAGAGAAAAATTAATGAACTTATTAAAGAATTCCCTATAAAAATGAATGGAACTAACACTAAGGAAGATTTGAATATCATACCATCGGGATCTTATGACTGCTTGATTGGTATGGATTGGCTAGAGAATTGTCATGTTGTTTTATATTGTTATAAAAAGGTATTCAAATTTATTAATGAAGAGGAGAATCCAAGGATAGTGCAAGGTATTCCAAGGCCCATATTTGCCAGAGAGATTTCAACATTGCAACTAAAATATGTTTTAGAAAAGGGTAATAGATATATGCAACCCATATGGAAGATCCAATAAAGGATAAGGAGCCAAGTCTCCAAGATTATCTATGATTGAAAGCGTATGAATATGTGTTTGAGGATTTTCTAGGATTGCCACTAAAGAGGGATATAGATTTCTCAATTGAATTAATTCCTGTAGCTATCACAATATCTAAGTGTAAAACAATGGGTTTTGAGCCCCCATATTAAATAATGTATTGTTACATTGTTGAGAGGCCAGAGTGCCCAAAAAATTATTAAAAGGCTAGTGTTCCTAAGAAACATAATTTTTTTTATCATTATTAATAATAAATACATCATTTCCTACTAGGTGGACAAGGACTAGAGTTATAGGGGGATATGATTCCACAAGAGAGGGGGCTTGAGGGGCTAAGTGCTTATTTATTTTATATTACCCATTTTGTGTAATGGTGGGGGAATCAGTTACATGAGCTCTTGGGGGAATTAAAAGAGGTTCTTGATCCCCACGAATTACAAAAACCTATCCCAGTTCTGTGGATGGGGTTCTCCCGTTGGAAAATACTCTCATTATCATCCCCATTCTAGTGTTGTTGTTGGTCTCCTCATGCATTCATTCACCCGATTTGTTCATTGTTCATCCTCTCTCATGGAGTCCCCACTCCATTCATTCCTTCACTCACTCATATTTCCTCATTTTGTTGTCTTGTCTTGGGAAAGGAAGACAAACTATTGAAGAGAAGTCGTAGTTTTGTTGGTTGTAGAGATTGTTGGTGTAATCCAACCATGATTTGAGGCCTGCATGTCTGAGATGCTTTGCCTATGATAAACTTTGATCATATCTATGAGTCCTGAGAGTCCCATCATGGAGATTCTATACCATCTGCACTGGAGCCTTGGAAGGAGAGGGACTTCCTGAGGGACTGCATGGCAGAGAAGGGTGGATATATATTTTCTTGGGTGGTACAGGTTGAGTAGAAGAGAGTTGGGTACTTGGATTGTTGTGAGTGTTGGAGAATCCTATGAGAGCTTGAGTGAAAACTCATTTTGGAAACCAAGTAACACTCTGGAACTATCCTTATGGATTCATAGCCCTGGCTCGGGTGTGACACTGTTGTTGAGACTTCGAACAACAATGTCTACGGTTGGGTGGAACGTCCTTGGTCTGCAACTAGTTGGTGTCTTCTTTTATAAAAGATAAGTTCTCTCTGTTATGGTTTCATTTGCTTATGTATTTATTTTCATTGCATATCAAATTATTATACCTGATATTGTACCTATAATATGCATGTTTGCTAGTTAATTCTATGCATGATATATTGTACATGTTTTTGATGTTGTGGTATGAATCTTGATCATTTCATGTATGCATTTCATGCTTCTTTATTAATTAAGTGTTATTAGAGTTTCCAAATCATCCAAGAGGTGCATTATTGGTGTGGCATATCGTCCTGTGGGAGGCTAGGTATGTTACAATTTGGTAATAAAGAAAAAATGTAGTGGCACTTTCTGAATTGGGTGGTTGGGGACATTACAAATTGGTATAAGAGATTCTAGTTCAAACACCAAGGTGTTACAGGCTAGAACAAGTGTGAATCAGGAAGACTCGTTGTTATATATATATATATGTGTGTGTGTGTGTGTGTGTGTGTGTGTGTGTGTGTGTGTGTGTGTGTGTGTGTGTGTGTGTGTGAATTTGGGAAAAATGATGGAAGTGTTTGGTGTAATCCCCCAAATTCGTGAATGGATCTAAGTTTGAATGATTCCAGGATTGTCTAAGAAGTTAATGGATTTGAACTGTGGATTTGTAGAGCCAAATTCGACTTGGAAGGTCAAAAATTTGAGTTTTAATGGTCATCGTAATGCTGGACAGAGTTTGGAGAATCAACAGTTGATATTGTGTTCGATCTTGGATCAACGGTCCCGATTTGTCCTTGAATTTTTTTTAGAATTAGAATATTTGCAAAGTTTGGAAAAATTACCAAATCAACGGCTGAGATTGATTCGATGATTTGAAAAATGAGGAACATCGATGGTTCCTATTGATTTCGGATGTTTGCAGAGTTGGAGAAAAACAACAGTCAATATCATCTTGGTAGGGTGATCAACAACCCAGAGTCACTTGTGATTTTTTAAAAAATTCAAAGTGTGGAAGTTCGCCAACAAAAATCGTCGACGACCGATGGTCAGGGGTCGGAGAATTGGGTGAAGGGTTGAAGATTGACCAAGGAAACTCTCCGATTGTCGATGACCGATGGTTGGGGATAGACAGACTCTAGTGAGGTTTTATTTTCTCAGACAAAGAAAATCTCTGATCGTTGATGACCGATGGTTTAGGATCGACATAAAACCTCTGAATTCCCTGTTAGAAAAACAGGACCGTGGAGCAATAAAATAAAACAAATGCAGAAAAAAAAAACACAGAAGACACACGATACAAGAGAGACACAGATTTACGTGGTTCACCCAGTGTGGGCTACGTCCACCAGAGAAATTGCCAGGTCCTTCCTTTATTATTATCCAGC
>JZKD02S0471028.1:253452-266037 GCA_000966675.3 Picea glauca
CTCTGCAGTCCCCCATGTGGAAGAGTGTACATACTTCTGGGGGGTAAATACTTCATGGGGTATAAACACAGCTGAAAGCAAGGGCCTCTGCATCAGGAAGATAATCGGGCTCCACAACCAACATTCCCAAACTCTGGAGTGAATATGGACCCTTCATATTTGGGTACATGTGTCCGAAGATTAAAAAGGGTCCGTGAATTCAACGTTCAACAGTCCGAGGGTGTTGTGGTGTTCAACAATGAAAACCCTCCAAATTCCTAAACCCCGGAGTAAATCTAGATTGTTCGTGCTAGTTATTATATGACGTGTGTCACCCATAAGATAGGGCCACATGTCTGTGCCTTATTTTCTTCCACATGGTAGCAAATACCTTAGTCCAAAGACTTGGCACTCCGAAGGATTCAAGGCATAAGAAGTTAGGGTCAATCACTCCCGAAGGCTAGAGTCCATCTCAACCATCTATTATAGTAGACACGTGGTGGAAGATCCCAAGTTACATAGACTTGGTACTCCAGATATTTTGAGTAGCAAGTTGCTTGGGTCGAGAACTCCCGGAGGTCGGAGAAAATATCCACCGTTGATCGAGAGGTGATACGTGGAGGAAGGAGAGGACCCCTAGTATTTCGAAACTCCAGTAGATCTGTGGAGATGCGCTTGGAAAATCCCTGAAGCCCGAATCTATGAAGGAAATCCTAGCCATTGATCGAGACAATATACGTGGCAACAGATCCTGCAGTCCAGAGACTTGGCACTTTGGAAGAGTTGCGAGTGTGGACAGTCTGGAACTCACAAATCCAGAGTCCCGAAGCTCCTATTTACTGTTGATCTCATCCCTTGATCAATTTTAAACCAAATGATCTCTGATATAGTGATTCTAACACAGAAAAGAATCATGAAGGATTTGGCCCGTGGTCACTTGGGAAAGTGGTTTGAAGGAAGACCTGTGCATAATTGATTTCGGTTTCGACCCAAGGATAACATGGAAGTGTTATTTATATATATTCTTCATGATTTGAAAGGATCTGTAGAATTATTGACAAATTTTGTTTATCATATGCTTAATTAGGAAAAAATGGTCACTTCCAAATTTTGCAGAATTAAGGGATTTAAACACATCAACTCAAAATGTGTATTGAAGAAATGGAAGAAGGCGAGGGAGCCTCCAACCATGATAAAGAGGTCGAAGGCCAGAACACCAGAATTGGCAATTGAGAGACAGAGTCCAACAGATGCAAGGGTCGAGGGGAGCAAGAGACATTGCTAGAAACTATGAAGAGCTTGAAAATTGAAGTGTAGATATACAAGGCAGACAACAAGAGTCTAATGAGGGAGAAAATTCAAATAAATTCTCGAGTTCTGCAGAGATTAAATTAGTTGCAAAGTCAAGCAAAAAATGGCTCAAATAAAGAGGAAGAAGGTAGGTGTCATGAAATAAGAGATGATCATGGAAGAGAGGGTTATTCCAGAAGTGATAGTAGATCTCATAGACACCACTCACCTCCTTACTCAACAAGAAAGTCTTATGCATCTGAATATTCATTAAGAAATCCAGAGGTGTCTCATGTCAGGCACCAAAGAAGGAGACATGAGGTGGACAGTTTGCAAGGAGATTTGAGGAAGCTCAAGCCACCATCCTTTGATGGTGAAAGAGAAAGGTAAGATGATGTTGAAGCATGGTTTCTTGGACTCAATAGATATTTCCAATTGCACAACTATTCATCAAATCTAGAAGCCAGAATTTCCACCTACCACTTACATGGGAAAGATGCAATGTGGTGGGATCAACTGAAGAAAGTTGAACATATTAATGAGAATATGATCACTTGAAATAAATTCAAGAAGTATTTCCATAAGGAGTACGTCTCAGAGAATTTTTATGACAAGAAAATGTAGGAGTTCTTTGAACTCGGGATGGGAAGCATGACTATGGTAGAGTATGTCAAGAAGTTCTTGAGGTTGTTAAAGTATGTTGGGTTTATAAATGATGAAAAAGTAAATATACAAAGTTTTTGAGTGGAATGCCAACCTTTTATAAAGAAAATATTCGATATGATGAACCCAATACCTTGACTAAGGCTATCAGGAAGGCTAAATACTTTTATGAGAAAGGTCAGGGCAGAGAGTCCATGCAGAAATAGTGGAAGGGTAAGAGGAAGGACAATTATGATCAGAGGAAGAAGGGATTCAAACCTCCTTTCAATAGAAATGAGCCTAATTAAAATCATCAAGATCAGTGTGCTAAGGATGATTCCAAGAAAGAAGACTCCTTGGGAAAAAGGGGAAGACCACCAATCCAATGTTGGGGATGCAAAGAACATCACTTGTAAAAGGATTGTCCATACAAAAAGGACACAGTGAATACTATGCACAACATCGAAGGGGCTACAACAGTCGAAGACATGGGAAGGATTTACATAGCTTTAGATGACCGACAAGCAAAATACCAATCCAACATGATCGAGGTGGAAGGTAAGATCATAAATCAGTCCGTTGCTATTTTAATTGATTTAGGAGAAAGTCATTGTTACATTGATCCTAAAATAGTGGATATATTACATTTGGAGAAAAGTAAGCTTGGGAAATCAATTTTGGTTCAACTAGCCACTGGAACCAAAAGGAGAATCCATGATATGGTCAAAAGTTGTTCCATAAGTATTAATGGTGTGCATACTATTGCTGATATAAATATCATACCATTGGGGTCTTATGATATTCTAATTGGAATGGATTGGTTGGACAAGAATCATGCTGTCCTATATTGTCATAGCAAGACATTTACATGTCTTGATGGAGAAGGAAAATGGAGCACTATGAAAGGAGTTCCAAGACCCATCTCTATAAGGGAGATTTCAGCCTTATAGATGGAGAGATGTTTCAGAAAAGGGTTTCAATTGTATGCATCCCATGTGGAGGAAAGAAAATATACAAAGGGGCCAAGCCTTGAATATTTCTCAACACTACAAGAATTCGAGGATGTATTCCAAGAAATACCAGGGTTTCCACCAAAAAGGGAAATAGATTTCTCTATTGATCTAGTGCTAGGGGCTGCCTCAGTTTCAAAAACACCTTACATAATGAGTACACCCCAATTAAAATAATACAAATGTAGTTGGAGGAATTATTGAATAAAGGGTACATACACCCAAGTGTTTCACCTTGGGGAGCACCAGTACTATTTGCCAAAAATAAAGATGGAACCTTGAGGCTATGTATTGATTTTATACAACTGAATAAGTCTACTATAAAGAAAAAGTATCCTCTACCCATAATTGATGACCTCTTTGATCAGCTAAGAGGAGAAAATATATTTTCAAAGATAGGCTTGAGATCAGGATACCATTAGGTAAGAATCAAGGAAGAAGACATCCATGAGACAACCTTTAGAACCAAGTATGGGCACTATGAATTTGTAGTGGTGCCATTTGGATTGTCCAATGCGCCAACTATCTTTATGTGCTTAATGAATGACATATTCAGAAATTACTTGGATAAGTTTGTCATAGTATTCCTGGATGACATACTTGTCTATTCTAAGTCAGAAGAAGAGCATGAACATCACCTAAGAATAATGTTGAAAGTGTTGAGAGAACATCAATTGTATGCCAAAATGAGTAAGTGTTTTTTTTATCAAGAATAGAACCATTACTTGGGGCACATTATTTCAGAACATGGTATAGAAGTAGACTCTGAGAAGATTGAATCCATTATAGGATGGCCAGTGCCCATGAGTGTTTTAGAAGTAATATATTTTGTGGGGTTAGATGGTTACTACAAAATATTTATAGCAGGGTTCTCTAAGATTGCTCATCCCATCACTTTTTTGCAAAAGAAGGGATTTAAATTTGAATGGACACCTGAGTGTGAAGAAAATTTTAATTCGCCGAAGGAATTACTTACAATGCACCTATTTTGAATATTGCCGACCCAAATGAGAATTTTGTGGTATGCACAGATGCATGCAATGAAGGACTTGGTGGAGTCCTCACTCGAAATGGACATGTCATTTGTTATGAGTCCAGAAATCTTAAGGAGCATGAGAGGAACTATGCCATGCATGACTTGGAGCTTGCTACCATTGTTTATGCATTGAATATATGGAGGAATTATCTCATGGGAAAGAGATTTTAATTAAGAATAAACCACAGCGGTCTGAAGTATCATTTTGAACAACTAACTTTGAATGCTAGACAAACAATATGGCTTGAATTTTTAAGTGAATACGACTTTGATATCAAGAATATCAAAGGAAAAGAAAATAAACTTTCCATTGCAGTTAGTAGAAGAGTGCATCTCATGCATTCTACAACTATCAGTATGCACCAGTCATACTTGAAGAGTAGAATTTTAGATGTTGTTACAGATCAGCATTACCTACAGGTAAAGGAAAGCTTAAAACAAGGATATGTACAACATAAAGTGAAAGAGTATGAGATAAAGGAAGATGGAATACTTATTCATAAAAATAGAATTTATGTTCCTAGTTCCGGAGAACTTAGGAATTTGGTATTAAAGGAAATGCATAATGTTCCATATGCTGGACATCCCAGTTACCAACAAACAATTACAGCAGTAAGAAGATAATTCTTTTGGTCGGGAATGAAAAAGAATGTTGCTAATTACATCGCCAGATGTATGGAATGTCAGAGAGTGAAGGTTGAGCATAGACACCCAACAGGTTTGCTACAACCATTACCAATTCTAGAGAAGAAATGGGAAGCGATAACCATTGAATTTACAACTAAATTTCCCAGTACAACAAGGAAACATGATTCAATCATGGTAGTGGTTGATAAATTGACAAAGGCTGCTCATTTTGTTCATGTAAAAAAACCCATACAACAACTAACATTGCAGAAATTTACATGAAGGAAATTGGTAGGTTGCATGGGATACCTAGGACAATTGTCTCAGACAAATACACTAAGTTTACTTCAAATTTCTAGAAGGGATTATTCAAAGGATTTGGTACAAATATGAACTTTAGCACAACATACCATCCACAGTCAGATGGGAAGACAGAGAGGGTCAACCAAGTAATTGAAGACATGTTAAAAATGTGTGTGATGGATAAGCCATCTAAGTGGGAAGATTACCTGCACTTGGTTGAGTTTGCCTGTAATAATGGGTATCAAGCTTCATTGAATATGAGCCCATTTGAATCCTTGTATGGTAGAAAGTGCAGCACTCCAGTAAGCTGAGACATCCCAATAGATAGAGTGGTACTTCAACTGGAGTTTCTCAAGGAAATGGAAGACCGAATGGTTAAGATTAAACATAATTTAAAGGTAGATCAAGATAGACAAAAGGTTTATGCCAACAAGAATAGGAAAACAAGAGAATTTAAAGTAGGAGAGCATGTGGTGTTGAAATTAAATCCCAATATGAGCTCTTTGAAGTTGGAAAATTGTACAAAGATAACATCTAGATATTGTGGTCCATTTGACATATTGGACAGAATAGGGCCAGTTGCATACATGCTTGCATTGCCTGTTTCCATGAAAGTTCATAATGTATTTCATGTCTCTTTTCTAAAGAAATATGTACATGATCCTAACTATGTTGTTGATTGGCATCTGATTTAGGTAGAGACATAGGGAGAATTTCAGGTTCAGTTAGTGTGAACACTGGATAGAAAGGTCAAAATGCTCTAGAATCGAGTTATAGAGATGCTAAAAGTTCAGTGGACCTGCTACGGTCCTGAAGATTCTACTTGGGAGCATGAAGGTTCCACGTGGGAAGAGTACTCGCATATTTTTGAATAAATTCTAAGATTTTGATCTCTGTTTTGTAATTGCACTGAGGACAGTGCCAAAATAATGGGGAGGGGATGTAACACCTCGGGTTTTGAGCCCCCATATTAAATAATTTATTGTTACATTGTTGAGAGGCCAGAGTGCCAAAAAAATTATTAAAAGGCCAGTGTGCCTAAGAAATGTAATGTTTTGATCATTATTAATAATAAATACATTGTTGGCTACTAGAAGGACAAGGACTAGAGTTATATGGGGCTCTGATTCCACAAGAGAGGGAGCTTTAGGGGCTAATTGGTTATTTATTTTATATTACCCATTTTGTGTAATTGGGGGGGGGGATCAGTTATGTGAGCTCTTGGGGGAAGGCCAAGAGGTTCTTGATCCCCACGAATTACAAAAAGTCGTCCCGGGTCTGTGGATGGGGTTCTCCCATTGGAAAATACTCTCATTCCCGTCCCCATTATGGTGTTGTTGTTGGTCGCCTCACGCATTCATTCATGTGATTTGTTCATTGTTCATCCTCTCTTGTGGAGTCTGCACTCCATCCATTCCTTCACACACTCATCTTTCCTCATTTTGGTGTCTTGGCTTGGGAAAGGAAGACAAATTTCTGAAGAGAAGCCACGATTTTGTTGGCTGTTGAGATTGCTGGTGTAATCCAACCATGATTTGAGGCTTACATGTATGAGATGCTTGGCCTGTGATCAACTTTGATCACAACTTTGAGTCCTGAGAGTCCCAGCATGGAGATTCTGGACCAGCTGCACTGGAGCCATGGAAGGAGAGGGATTTCCTGAGGGACTGCATGGTAGAGAAGGGTGGAGGTATATTCTCTTGGGTGGTGTAGGATGGGTAGAAGAGAGCTGGGTACTTGGATTTCTATGAGTGATGGAGAAGCTTGTGAGATCTTGAGTGCTGGCTAGTTTGGGAATCCAAGTAACACTCTGGAACTGTCCTTGTGGATTCATTGCCCTGGATCGGGGGTGACACTGTTGTTATGACTTGGAACAACACTGTCTACGGTTGGGTGGAACGTCCTTAGTTTGCAACCAATTGGTGTCTTCTTTTATAAAAGATAATTTCTCTCTATTATGGTTTGCTTTTCTTATGTATTTATTTATGTTGTGCATCAAGTTATTATACCTAATATTGTACCTATAATATGCATGCTTGCTAGTTAATGTTGTGCATGATATATTGTGCATGTCTTTTATGTTATGGTATGAATATTGACCATTGCATGTATGCATTTCATGATTTTTTATTAATTAAGTGTTATCAGAGTTTCCAAATCAACCAAGAGGTGTGTTCTTGGTGTGGCATGTTGTCTTGTTATAGGCTGGGTATGTTACAGTTTGGTAACATAGAATAAATGTAATGGCGTTTCCTAAATTGGGTGGCTATGGACGTTACCAGATATATGAAACCCATATGGAAGATCCAATAAAGGATAAAGAGCCAAGTCTCCAAGATTATCTATTATTGAAAGAGTATGAATATGTGTTTGAGGAGTTGCTAGGATTGCCACTAAAGAGGGATATAGATTTCTCAATTGACTTAATTCCCAGAGCTACCCTAGTATCTAAGACTCCATACATAATGAGAAATATAGACCTAAAAGAGTTGCAAATGAAACTAGAAGAGTTGTTAAATAAAGGGTACATATGTCCAATTGTTTCTCCTTGGGGTGCCCGAGTTGATTTTTTCAAGAAGAAATATGGAACATTAAGGTTATGTATTGACTTCCGAAAGATGAACAAGGTTACAATCAATAATAAATATCCTTTTCCAAGGATTAATGATCTCTTCAATCATCTAAAGGGAGAAAAGATATTCTCCAAGATTTACTCGAGGTCGGGATATTATCAAGCGAGAATCAAAGAACAAGACACTAGCAAAACAACCTTTAGGACAAGTTATGGACACTATGAATTTGTGGTGGTGCCTTTTGGATTGACAAATGCACTAGCTACATTTATGTGTCTAATGAATCAAGTGTTCATAGATTTCCTGAATAATTTTGTAATTGTATTCTTGGATGATATTTTTATCTATTCCAATACAGAAGAAGAGCATGCACAATATTTGAGGATGGTGCTACAAGTGTTAAAAGAACACCAATTGTATGCCAAATTAAGTAAACACACTTTCTATCAAAATCAGATCCATTATTTGGGTCACATTGTTTCAGAAGGTGGCATAACAGTGGATCCATAAAGGATTGAAGCAATCAAGAGTTGGCCATAGCCAACAAACATTTCAGAGGATATATCATTTATATATCTATCTAGTTATTACAAGAGATCCATTGTGGGATTCTCCAAAATTGCACACCCAATGACATATTTTTAAAATAAAGGAATAAAGTTTGAGTGGAGTGCCAAGTGTGAAGAAAATTTTCAGTGCTTAAATGATTTTATAACAAGTTCCCCTATTTTAAAAGTTGCATATCCAAATGAGGATTTTGTTTTATGCACGAATGCATGCAAGGAAGGGCTCGGTGGAGTCCGTATGTAAAATGGACATGTAATTTGTTATGAGTCCAGAAAATTGAAGGAACATGAAATAAATTATGCCACACATGACTTAGATTTAGAATCTATAGTACATGCCTTAAGGATGTGGAGGCATTGCCTCATGGGCATACAATTTGAATTAAGGATAGACCATAGTGGTTTGGAATATATGTTTGAAAAACGAACACTAAATTCTAGACAAACTAGATGGATGGAATTTCTTAGTGAATATAATTTTTATATCAAACACATAAAGGGAAAAGAGAAAAATGTGGCTAATGCACTCAACAGAAGGCTGCATAAAATGCATGCTACAATCATTAGTATGTACATGACATATTTAAAAGATAGAATTCTAGAGGCTGTAACAACATATCAACACTATGTGCAAGTTACAAAAAGATTACAACATAATGATATACAACAAAAATATAAGGATTACAAGTTGGAAGAGGATGGAATACTCTTATTTAGGAACAAAGTTTATGTTCCCAATTCTCAAGAATTGAAAAAAATTATTCTAAAGGAGATGCATAATGTGCCATGCAATAGACATACGAGATATCAAAAAATTATTACATCTATAAGAGGTCAATATTTTTGGCCTGGTATGAAGAAAGATGTCATTGATTATTTGGCTAGATGCATGGAATTTCATAAGGTAAAAGTCGAGCATAAACATCCAGTGAGACTGTTGCAATCGTTTCCCATTCTTGAATGGAAATGGGAAGTTTTTACTATAGATTTTATTACCAAATTGCCTAGGACAACAAGGAAACATGATTCCATCATGGTAGTGGTTGATAAACTCACAACGGATGCACATTTCATTCATGTGAAGGTAAATCATAAGGAATTCAATATTGCATAATTTTACATGAGGGAAATTGCGAGGCTACATGGTGTGCCTAAGGAAATAGTGTCGGATTGAGATCCCAAGTTCACTTCCAATTTTTTGAGGGGGTTGTTTAAGGGATTTGGGACAAATTTCAATTTTAGTACAACCTATCACCCTGAGTTAGATGGGAAGGAAGAAAGAATTAATTGAATAATTGACAATATGTTGAGAATGTATGTAATGGACAAGCCTTCTAAGTGGGAGGAATATATCCATTTAGTTGAGTTTGCATACAACAATGGGAATCACAAATCATTGAAGATTAACCCATTTGAAGCATTGTAAGGAAGAAAATGCAATACACTAGTAAGTTGGGATAACCTAGCAGACAGAGCTGTGATTGGGCCAGAGTTGTTAAAGGAAATGGAAGAAAAAATGGTAAAAATCAGGTAGAATTTAAAAGTTGCACAAGTTCATCAAAAGAGCTATGTTGATAAAAAGAGAACAAATAGATAATTCAAATTGGGAGAGCATGCATTTTTAAAAGTTAAATCCAAGAGAAGCTCGTTGAAATTGGAAAGTTGCCAAAAATTGGCAGGGAGATATTGTGGGCCTTTTGAGATCTTAGAAAAGATAGGTCCAATTGCATACATGCTAGCATTACCTAGATACATGAGAATTCATAACGTGTTCCATGTGTCTTTTAAAAAAAAATATGTACGTGATCCTAATCATGTGATTGATTGGAATGTGATCTAGGTGGAAAACGAAGGGGATTTCCAGGTGGAACCAGTGTGCATCTTAGACCAGAAAGTCAAAGTGATCAGGAACAAATCCATCGGCTTGGTAAAGGTTCAATGGACCTATTACAGTCCTGAAGATGCTACATGGGAGCACAAAGAAGCCATGCATGAAGCATATTCCCAAATTTTTGAAAATTTTGAAGAAAATTGTATATACATTTGTACATAAGTGAATGAAGACTCCATTTTGGCAATTCAAGTTCCTGGAGCCACAAATATGAAATTTATTTTCCAATCGATGTATGGGTTGAGGGGAAAGGGGAGTTTCTAGTTGGAATTGTTGTGTGAGTTATTAAGTTGCAGAATGATCAAGTATTTTAATGTAATGTTTTTTTATTTATGTCAATGTGTAAACTATATGTTTATGTGCATTGAGGACAGTGTAGCTTGTATGGGAGGGGAATGTAACATCCCCATTTTCAAACCCTGAAATAGTGATGTATCTACTGTAGATGTCATATATGGCCAAGAGCCAAGTGATGTATATTGTAAATATAGCATATGACCAAGAGCCAAAGCGATGTAATATGTAAATGATGTAAATTGAGTATAATGAATAAAATGTATTTTTATTTGCAGATGGACATGGATGGAGATTTGGGGGCTAAGTATCAACACGAGAGGGTAGGGATCCAACGGGGGAGGGGGGGGAGTTACCCATATCTATTAAACCAAAACCCATTTCCTATTTTTCTCTAAATTATCCTTGCCATGAACCTTCCATTAGTTGTTGAGTGTTATAGAGCCCAATTCATGTAAGAGGGTTGGTGTGAGAGTCACTTCCCATAGTTATTGAGAGCATGAGGAATGAGTACAATCATCTTGGGGAAGAGTGCAAGTCAAGAAATCAAGTGAAAGAGAGGACATTCGTATGGGTAGGAGACCAAATTTTGCACATTCACATTTTTACTTAGTGAGTTGTTTTTACATGGATTTTTTCGGCCAACAATAAATTTCCAACTGTGGGATCTTGAAGGCAGCTATTGTGGATATGTTTGGTTGTTGATTGGAGTTGTAATTCCATGGAGAAAGAGGTTGTGTGCCTGGGAGTGAATATCTATTTGGAATTCGTCAAAGAAGAAGGCATTTTATGTGCCTGGGTGTCGGAGATTGGAATGACCCGAGATCGAGAAACAACCTACTTGAAAACTATGGAGCTCTATTGGCATGTTAAATCTCTTATGGGCCAGATACTCCAGACCAGGGAGGAGGCATAGAACACTATCCAGGTTTAGTTGGATGGCCTCCATTTGATTCTTTGTGAAGTGCTCTCTCAACTACCTCCTCCAAGTACAGACAGGATGACCTCCACTTGTAGTATGGCTCAGTTGGCTCCGGAGTAGGCCCACGAGTGGTCTACAATGCCTCTAGGCTTGTGAATGGTAGTTAATGTCTCAATTTTTGAATGAACTCTAAAAGTCGATTTAAGTATGGTGACTGGTGTAATCTTAATATAGATTGTTTTTATGATATGATAAATTTTAATATTATGTTTAAGAACATCTTTCAAACTCTATGGACTGAGAAGCTATTCCTTTACTGTTGGTCTGGTTTCCCTAGTGGCAAGCCAATAGTAAAGGTTTTCTGTCTCTAAGATATTTTGAAAAATTAATGGAATTTATGACCGTGAGCTTAAAAAGAAAAAACATTGAGATGTATACATCACAATATAATATAATATAATATTGAGAAGTAATTAAATTCATTTAATGAAATTTATGATTGAAGATATAAAAGACAAATAGAGTATTTAATGTAAGTTTAAATAAATAAGGTAATTTGCATAATGTTGAGGTGTATAAATCACAATTTAATTAGATTCCAATTTCTAAAGATTTGTCATAATATCAACATTTTCAACATTCTAACTCATCAAAACTATAGTGACCTTGGAACATTTTTCTCAATGTTTTACGAACACATAAATACAATTTATTCAAGTAATCTTTAAACCAATTTTAATCTCTGTGAACATTAACCATCATCATCAATTAAATTTAGATAATAAAATTTATAATTAAAAATATAAAAGAAAAAAAAAATGCTTAATGTAATTTTAAAGAAAACAAAGTTATTTATATAACATTGAGATGTATACATCACAATTTAATTTAACGTACTATTAATATTGAAAAAAATTAATTTAACATAATTTTAATACTAAGAAGTAATTAAATTTAATTAATAAACTTTATGATTAAAGATACAAAGGAAAACAAAAGTATTTAATATAATTTTAAAGATATAAGTACATTAAAGTTTTGAGTGGGAGAAAGTTGAAAAATATAAAATATAAGAGAAAATTTCTCGATGAGAAAATATAAAAAACAAAAAGTTTTTCTAAACATATAAAGTAAAAATATATATGTAATATAGCATAGCCATTTTGTAATCTAAGTCGACCAACACTTAGCACTCTTAACAGGACTCATATTTCTCCTTCATAGAAAGACAAGAATAATGAAGACAAGAATAATTCTTTCTTGAGGTATATACGATATGACCAGTTATAATGTAAATTATTTTTGTAAATAATACAAAGTTATTAGCTATATATTAAATTAACACGATATGTTTATAATTTTTTTAATTTTAACTTTTAGGTATGTTTTTTTTATGAATTTATATAGAACAATTCACCAAAAATTTCAAACAATTAATCATCCATATATATA
>JZKD02S0471028.1:270907-289148 GCA_000966675.3 Picea glauca
TTTCATTAATAAAAATTGTGCATTATTGTATCTATGTGTTTATGGAAATATATCTGTGTATTTAATTGTTCTATTTCCACCTTCATTTCATTCTAAAAATAATATGGATCAGTTGTTTCATAATATACTACTTCTTTTCATTTCTTAGTGCATGTCCCCGATGAGGTTAGGGTATAGATAGTTAGGTCTCAAGCTAGTTTCTCTTGAGTACAATCGCTCTCTCCATCCCAAGTAGCCTCCCACGGTGGAAGAAAAGAAATACGTGGGTGATGAAGATCCCATCAAGCTGTTTCTCATGGAAGCCCTTGCACAACAGAGGAATGAGACGTTGGAGAATTTTTCCCAAATCCTTTAACGATTGCAGTCACTTTGGATATGATGCCCCATTCAAGGAACAAGTTAATTTTGATATTCCTGTATTTGAAGGTCAGATTGATACAAATGATTTGTAAAAGTGTTGAAATTTGCTAGAAGGTTATTTCTTTGTTCAAAATTTTTTCGATAGAGAAAATATCACCTTTTCACTTCTTAAGGCTCTCCCTCTTGTCAAACATTGGTGGGAAACTTACTAGGAGCAAAATTCCACAGAGGAATCTGGAATATTTGGGGCCGAGCCCACTTGGGATTTTTTTTATGGATGTATTCAAGAAGAAATATTACCCTATGGGAAACTATTATGACCAGTACATGAGATGGACCATGCTCCATCAGGAGAGAGGCCAAAAAATTCCATAGTTTACAAATACATTCCATACCTTGCTCACCAAACTGGGTATCAAACACTTCGAGTGAAATCTGGTTCTAAAATACCATGGGTCTCTACACAAGTACATCCAAACTGAAATGGAATTTCTAGGAATTTCATCACTGGGAGCCACTTATCGATATGCTATCAAAATCAAGAAAAAAATTAAGTAACAGAACAAAAGGGAGTTCAAGTCTGCAAATATGAAACAACCAAAGTATGGTAAAGGTATCCCTAAATCATAGAACAATCAACCTCAAGACCACCAATCCAATCCACAGGAAAAGAAGGGTAACAAGAAGACGAAAAAGGACACTTGGAAGTGGTGTGACTTCCACAAAATCCCTTAGCACAAAATCGATGAATGTTGCTCAAAATAGTCATTGGTGGATGAGCTCAAAGAAATAGAGTCGATCCCTGACTCTAACTCTGATTCAAGAAATAATAAAAGGAGACATACCATTGATGTAGAACCCACTGCTACTGTCGTGACTGCAACAATCCAACCAAAATAACCAGAGGATCCCAAGGAGGGGGAATGCCTCTTCCATTGAAAGATGTGGGTGAAGGGGACCCTGATGTATTTTATTGTTGATAGTGGAAGCCAGAAGAAACTCATCTCAGCAGAGGTCATCAATCTGTTGGATTTTCTAGCAACACCACACCCAAAACCATACAACATCGGATGGCTTCACCGAGGACAATATCTTTGTGTCAGTTAGCAGTGCCACCTGTCATATAGTATCAAGTCATTCAAGGATGAGGTACCATGTGATGTTTCCCCACTAGAAATCTGTGATGTTCTTTTAGGCCAACCATATATGTGGAAGTGTCATGTTGTTTATGATTCTCAAACCTGTAGTTTCATTGTTACTCTAGGGGGTCATCTTTATAGGATACCAGAGGTAGTTCCATCTATTGTCCTGATAAAACAATGCTGCAAAGTAATATTTCATACTGCAAAGTTTATCCTCTTCACAATATCGTCAGAAGAGAAGGACACTACAACCACTACAGCCTTGGCCCAATACCCTTCTATCCAGTAGAAGCAAATCAACAAGATTGTAGAAGAGCACTAAGATATTCCTACTGCACATATGGGCCCAATACCCTTCATGATGCATCTTCACCAACATAGTCCTCCCACACTCAGGAAAATCATGTAGCTAGATTGTTTAAATGGATCTAGCCACTCCAACAATAGGTTCATAAAAGCCTTCACCAAGTTAAGCATGACAACTTCTTCAGCAGGGAAACCAACTCATCAAGGCTCAGATTCAGCAAAAGATTCCCCGAGAACTTGATGCAATGGAGACCATTTCTTCCTAAGGGGGGAAGAATGATCCAGATGGAAATAGGTGGCCACCCACCTATTCCACTTGCTCAAAAATAGGGTTTCCACCTTGGCATTTTTCTTACAAGTTTTCGGGTCCTAAACTTTTGAGGCCATTTTGAGGCCCTAAACAATTTTTTTGGGCCCACCACAGTCACACTATAGGTTTTATCCAAAGTGTGACATAAAAATGTATAGTTCTCCGATATAATTTTTGAACTATCTATCGTGTGCCCCAAATGAAGATCACATGCAAAATTTACACCCTTAGGAAGTTGATGTACCAACTACCTCCATCGGGGCCCGCAAACCTTTTGGAGTTTCATCTTCTGGGGTTAGGGTTTTGGATTTTTTTTATTTTAAAAAATCCTCTAGAGACTCATTTTAAATGATCATCATCTTATTGCAAATGAAACAGAACTGAGCCTCGAGTTGGACTATGATTCAGACAATAATAAAATGAGACATATGATTGATGAAAAACCCACTCCTACTGTCATGACTGCGACAATCCAACCAGATGAACCAGAGGATCCTGAGGAGGGGGAGCACCTTTTCCATTCACAAATGTGGGTGAAGGGGACCCCACTACATTTTATTATTGATAGTGGAATTCATAAGAATCTCATCTCAGTAGAGGTCATCAAGCAGTTGGATTTGCCGACAACACCACACCCACATCCATACAACATCATATGGATTCTCCAGGGATGATATCTTCGTGTCATCCAACAGTTCCACATGTCATACAACATCAATCCCTTCAAGGATGAGGTACTGTGTGATGTTTCCCCACTAGAATTTTGTGATTTTCTGTTAGGCCTACCATGAGTCTTGTCCCTGTAGCATCATTTTTACTCTGGGGGGCCATCCCTACAACATACCAAAGGTAGTTCCGACTACTATCCCAAAAAAATAGTTCCACAAAGTAATCTCTCATACCACAAATTTTAGCCTCTTCATAATCTGGTCAGAAGAGAAGGACATTGCAACCACTGCAGCCTCGGCTCAAGACTCTTCTACCTAGTAGAAGAAGATGAAGAATATTGTAGAAGAGCACCAAGATATTCATACTGCACCTACAGGGGTGGCCCCACACTTCCTAGTCAAACCAAGTTATGATAAATCCTTTCATGTTCTTCATACTACATATTCACTGATAGAGTCCTCACACACTCAAGCAGATCATGCAGCTAGATTGGTTAAATGGATCCAAGCCCTCCAACAAGGTTCAGATTCAGGAAAATATTCCCTAGGGACTTGATTCAATGGAAACTATTGCTTCCTAAGGGGGGAAGAATGATCCAGGTAGAAATTGGTGGCCACCAACCTATTCTACTAGCTCAAAACAAGGGTTTCCACCTTGGTAGGTTTTCTACAACTTTTCAGGTACTAAACTTCTAGGGCCATTTTGAGGCCCTAAACAAAAAATTTTGGGCCATCATAGTCACACTATAAACTTTACCCAGAGCGTGACGAAAAAATGTGTTATCGTTCGATAGACCTTTCCAATGAGCTATCATATGCCCCAAAAGGAGATCGTATAAAAACGTTACGCCCTTGGGAAGTTGATGTAGCAACTACCCCCATCAGGGCCCACAAACGCTTTGGTGTTTCATCTTCTGGGGTTAGGGTTTGTTTATATTAAAAATTCCCCTATAGCTTCATTGTAAACATCACCTTCTTCTTGCGAATGAGTGTAGCCATCACATCTCTTCTCAAAGATAAGATTCCACCATTTTAGTGATTCATTCACTCTGTAATTAAATCTTCTTGCGAATGAGGCTCTTGAGGACTTTTTAACATAAATAAAATTCAAAACCCTAACCTCGAAAGATGAAACACCAAAATGTTTGTAGGCCCTGATGGGGGTAATTGGTACGTCAAGTCCCCAAGGGAGTAACTTTTGCATATGATCTATGTTTGGGGCACACGATAGCTCATTGAAAAGGTCTATCCGAGGACTACACATTTTGTCATCATACTTTGGCTAAATACTATAGTGTGACCGTGGTAGGCCCAAAAACCATTGTTTAGGGCTTTATGATGACCCCAAAATTTTGGGACCCGAAAAGTTGTAGAAACATTGCCATGGTGGAAACCCATGTTTTGAGCCAGCGAAATAGGTGGGTGGCCATCGATTTCCATCTGGATCATATGTATACTAGGTGTCTTTTTTAGAATAGTCACTACCAAATTTTGGAATGTAAATATCTCCATTGGAGATCATAAATTCAACAAGGTAGATAGGACTAGGTTAGAGCTAATCAAGCATTTTTGGCCTTGCCTACGAGCATACTTTTGAATATTTTTTACTCCCTTGTGTGCTCCGGCTGCAAACTCTTTTTAATTAATATAATATTTCCCAGTTTTTGTTAAAAAAAATAACACTGGTCTTTAGATTATGGTTTCAAAAAAAATTTGTTATCTTGAGATGTACTATAAATGTACCATTGATGTACATATTATTTTAATTGAGTGTGTGCCTTTTTTGCCATGTTTCCATGTTCTTGATTTTCTTGATTTATCATTCTTGTTCTTATTTATATCAATTGTTCCCATTGGAACCCGCATGCATGCGAAAAATTGTATGGACAATTCATATGGCTCGCTCCACTTCGCACAATATATTCATTTTGAGGTTTTCTCTCTCTCCCATGCGTGAGGCATGCCTTTCCTTGCCAAGAATAGAAAATAGAGAATCCTCAACCTTAGGCCAGATTTTCCACCCTAGAATAATTTCCCTTTGTTGAAATCACCAATACTCCTAGCACAAGTGGAGACGCACTTATGCTAACTACATTATTCTATGATGATACAATGAGATGTCACAATGACCTCTCTCCTTTATATACAATCCTTGGGGGTCACCATAGAATCCCCTCCACAACTCAACATCGAATTAGTCTTTCCTTGTGGGTATGAATCCCTAACACAATCCCACAAATCCCATCACCAAACCCATGAATCCCCCACTCAAATCCAAATGGGTTTTCACAAAACCAAAAGGCTAATATGGTGCCAATGAAGATTCCCACATGCCTAACACCTTGGCCTCTTGTGGGAATACCTCCCAAAGCTACAAAAATCAACAATTATCATGTCAATTACCTACACACAATATTCAAATTACTCCATAAGTTATGCATCAATATCAAATTGAAAAATTCATCTTTGGTGTTGATGTTGGTAAGCTCCTTAGCATCCTCATCTCCTGTAGGCACAAAAAAATTGACCTTGAGATGATTTGCACCATCCATGATATGCCTCACCTCATATAATTACCAAGATCTTCTCCTTCTTGGAGCATATCAAGGGCATCCAAAATTGCCTTGATAAATTCCATCCGTCATTCCCATGCTCTAAACACTCTACTCAAGAAGGACATTGTGCTCACTTGGACAGATGAAACTAGACAATGCTTCAAATATCTAAAAGAGATGTTGGTCTCTCCTCCCACTCTCATACCCTCTTATGAAGATCGTATAATCATGTTATACACCTAAATAACTAAAAAACCTACAAAAGGGATACTTTCCCTAAAACATAAAAAAATAGAATTTGAATGTGCCATAATTTATTACATAGGTTACACCTTCCTCCTCTATGAGATCAAGTATATGAAAAGTGAAAAATAGTGTCTATACCTTCTTTGATACCAAGAAGCTTCGACATTACATGCTAAATTAGACAACATACATGATTATTCAACATAACCCCCTCTAGTATATCCTCAGTAAAACCAACCTTTTCTGTCATGCCAATTGGTGGATCCTCTTCCTATAGGAGTTCAACCTAGATTTTGTCAATTGAAAGTCCAATCAAGGTGTGGTCATGGCTGAAAACCTAGCTAGTGCCCCTCTTCTAGTGTTATATATCAATCACACAAATAATTTATTTCCTTATAAAACCATGTTTCACATTTAGGAATCTATTGTCACTACTAATGAGAGCTACAAAAGTGTGGATATGTAGTGTCCCATCTGACTAGTATAGTTTTGTAACACCCGAGGAGGGTGGTTGTTGATGGATTATGTATGTTATACTTATATGATATGGAATTGGTTGGGTCACTTGACTTGTGAACATTGATATATATATATATATGCACATATTATGTACATGATTGCATCTATGCTTATGTATGTTGTGTGGAACAGATGGTTGGTTATGGTTCTGATCATTGTTTTGTGGAATGAGTGAATGATTATGATATTGATAATGGTTGTGAGAAACAAATAGTTGATCATTATGATCCAGTTAATAAAAAATAATATTTTTTATTATGATGATTAACCTTGTAATGAATAAGATATGGTAGGGCACTTGGCTGCTTACAGACATGGATGATAGGATTTGTCTATATTAGAAATGGTTGTGGAAGTCAAATGACTATGGATGTCAAATGGTTGTGGAATTCAAATGGTTTTGGAAGTAATGTACACATTTGGGTAAAATGTGATTAAGTTAATTCATTATGAATTTTAAATTGATGATCTTAATCTATGAAATTATGATGTGTGCATGTCTAGGGAAACACAACCTTTCCAACAAGATCATCAAACAGATATGATCTCACATCCATTGCCTTATGGGAAACATGGAGTTTCAGATAAAATAGATCATGGATTTTATGTAACTGATTCCTAAATCAATGGAAAGATCAAGGCGCAGAGTCTTGGATCTATAATTAAAAAAAAATGATTAGGGTGAAGCATCCTAAATATTTGGAAGATCAAGGCGTAGAGTCTTGGATATATGATAAAATAAATATTAGGGTGTGGAGTCCTAAATATTTGGAATATCAAGGCGCAAAGTCTTATATCTATGGAATAGATTAGGGCACGGAACCATGAATCTACTAGGGAACAAAACCCTATGTACAAGGCAAGGACATAGATTTCAAATAAGTTTGGAGAGGCATGCCATAGGGGTGAAAAATCCCTATTCTCTAGCATAACATCACCACTCAAGGGCATAAATCAACTAGGTAAGCCAACCTAGAATTAAACCTTTAATTAATTTAATTTCAATTTACCCACTTTTGTGGGGCTCTTAACTTTAATATTCATTTAAATAAAAAGGTGAATTAATTAATTTAAAAAATAGAATAATAAAAAAATATATAAAAGTGACACATGGGGGTGATGATTAATAAGTTAATTAATTATTTAATAAAATAAGAAAAATGTGGGAATTCCACCTCAAAGGGGGTGGTGAATAATACATAATATTCTATTTTTTTTAAAAAGAATTAAATATATAATTTTTCATGAGAGGGCGAGGTGTCACCTCTCCCAAGGATTATAAATATAGAATGACCCTCATGGTCATATCCTCGGTCACTGAAGAAAAATCCATTTGACTGGATGTGTCCTTGTTCATTGTAGCACATCTTGCTAAAACACATGGATACTCCATACATGTCTCACATTCCCTAGAAGCCTCCTTCCTTTGGAGCTCATGTCTAGCATCGTCTATCACAATATCATAACCTATTGAAATACATGGATCCTCCATGGATGTCTCATATTCCCTAGAATCCTACTTCCTTTGAAGCTCTTTTCTAGCCTCCTCCACCCATTACCCCTATTTTGCAGTCATCAAAGATGTCTCTCTCTCAATTGAACCTAAGGGGGAACTCCCTATAGATGACCATCTCTCCCTCTAAGTCAAATAAATCTCCCTGAGATAGGGCTCACTATGAGATCACATGCTCCTCCTATCACTTGATTCCCTATGAGTTTGCACATCCCCTGGGATATCTTCTCCTTAGCCATTATCTTCTACACAATAATAGGAGAATTCTCCTTGATCCATATGGATTTCGGTGGCCTCCCACCTATTCCAACTGGTTCATTTTTCCAGTTTTCGAGTTTGGCATTTTTTTTTTCTTCCTAGTTTTCGGGTCCCTGACTTGTGGGGTCGTTTTGAGGCCCTAAACAATGTTTTTAGGGCTCACCATAGTCGGAAATACCCTTTGATAGATTGCAGCAAAATGTATACTCCTCAGATAGACCCTTCCAATGGGCTATCGTGTGCCTAAAATCAAGATCATATGCAAAAGTTACGACCCTGGTAAGTTGATGTACTAACTTACCCAAACGGGGCCCACATGACCTTTGGCGCTTCATCTCCTAGGGTTAGGTTTTTGGATGTCTAGGGTTTTTGACATTCCTATTTATTGTAAAAAGGCTTTCAGAGCCTCATTGTAATCACCTTCTTGCGAATGAGTGCAACCATCACATCTCTTCTCAAAGATAATCCACCACCATTCCAGCAAGCTTATTTTCTATTGCATTTTATAGTTTCAACTTATTTCCTTATTGAATAAAAAACTAGTTTTACTGTATCTAAGTTATTTTGTGTTAATCATATTTTAATAATCTGTATTCATTTCATTCTACTCATAAAATCTGGATCATTCCTCCCTCTTGGATCCTGAGGGATAACTCCCTTTGAACTCAGGCTCCCTCTAATCATATATCACTGGTGGGGTCACTTGACTCACTACTCGTGGAGCCACTTTATCCTCCTCAAATGTCTCTCTACTCTTGATAGTCACAACACACATAGGTTGGCCTTTCATCCTATATAGGTTTCCCTCCCTAAATCCAAGAACCATTTTTGATCCGAAGCTAGACCGTTTGGGAACAAACAATACCTATTCATCTCGAAAGGATACATGATATACCTTCCTCTCAATATTTGAGACTAAGAGGACACTTGCTAGCAACAGGCCTACGTGGAAGGAAGGATGATCATGGGGAAAGAAAGCGCGCAGAAACAAAAGTAACAGCTGGAAGGAAACACAACATGCGTGCATGCAAGAAAATGTGCAAAAGGAAAGTGATAGTTGGAAGGAGGAACAATACGCGTGCATGGGAGAAAGACCTAACGTCGCTAGGGTAGGTTTTTGGTAATATATTGTAAATGGATGAAGATCTTGAAATGTATGAGTACACATACGTAGGTATCATAAGGTCCCCTTTTTTGGTATGCATTATTATTGCATCATAGATATGTACGAGTCGATGCGAATTGAAATATTGTTATGTACTATTTTGTAAGAGGTTGAACTAGAGGAGAGGAGAGAAGGAATATCTGAGGATTAGATCACAAGCTAAGGAGCCTGGTGTGATCTAGTTCGCCTCATAAATATCTTACCCATATGAGGACAATTGTAAGCGCGCGACACTGTAGATGCAGAACTACCATAATAAAAGAGCCAAGAGCCAAATCTTTGTGGACATAGCCCAGGAGGGGGTGAACCATGGTAATATCTGACTAATGTGATGGATTCATGCATGTCTTTATCTTCTTTCAGCAATTAATTGTTGTGCTTAATGAATGAATGAGTTATTACATTTCTAGGAAATATAGTTGTGTTGATAAGGGAAGAAAGTGTTGAAGGTAATGTGTACTTGTGAATACAGTAGATTGAAATCAAAAACTATAAAAGATGGCTCTGAATACAAACTCATATCTCATACTCAATCCTGGGCTGTAAACACCTGAGTCTTACAACCACCCATTAAAGCTATCTTGGGTGAGACTGTGCAGCGCATCCATGTGTTGTGTTGCCTTCTAGTTTACCAGGAGGGCCGATAGTTTTAGAGGTTTTTGTTGGAAACCCGAAAGACATGAACCCTGGGTCAATAACTCAGATGGTATAGAAGGACGACTAATACCAACAAATGGTTTTGTTGCAAAATAGGCACCTGTTTTTCAACTCACGACTCCCACACTTAAAATACCCTTTACGATAATATAAATTTCAGACACAGGCAGAGGCTCTGCAGGAAGCCTTGCAACTGGAAGAGAACCAGTACTAGCAGATAGACCCAACTATCGAGGAATTTAAGGAGGATTTGAATAATCTAACGTTTTAGCTAAACTAGAATAAGAAAAAGGAAAAACGAGAAGTCGTTTGGTGTACCACATGCAGGACGAAAGAACACCACAAGAACAAATGCCCAACATTCGTGCAGTATATGGTAGAAGGAATGCCAAATCTGTTACCACTAGGAGGACTATGGTGTGAAATATGAAAGAAACTAGGTCACGACCCTTATCATTGCATGATGATGCATAAATACCATACAATTCCAAAGAGTTTAGTGGGCCACAATGATAAAGATTGCAGAACTATGTAGTTGATGTGAGATAGAACATCAGATGCATATAGAGTGCAGGAAGAAATGATGACTGGGCAAGAAACACCATAGTTTAATCAAATTCCATCTCCATACAATATTGTGCAACAACAGTACAATAACACACAACCTCAGTATAATAAAATGCAGTATAATCAGGTGCCTTAGTATAACACGTCGAGAGGTGATCGAGTAGGCTACAGAGGAGGAGGACGAACCAGAGGAGGTTTTGGATGAGGTAGAGGACCAGTCACATGTCACAATTGTCAACAATCGGGACATTACGCATGGGAATGTCCACTTTCACTAGCAGCTTGTATGTATTGTCACGCATCGAACCATGATACAGAGGAATGTCCAATACCACTAGTGAATATTGAGGAAAAGAGGAACCAGAACAACCAGAATGTTCAGTGGATTTTAGTCGAAGCAAGGGATGAAGGATGGAACATCAACATAGTCACTCATGGAGGAGCAAGAATAGGAACTGACGTAGTTCGACAGGAACCATTGCAAAACCAATGGATAAAGAAGAACATTGAACCAAGGAAGAAGTTTGACGCGCAAAAGGAAAAGGAGATATTTAAAGAGGCCAGAAAATAATTTCAGAAGGAGGACACAACATCGACTTCAAATGCACAACAAGATAAGGAAGCACCAGAATACGATATGACTCCATCATTGGATCATACCAATGGGATGCAACCCATGGGACGAGTAAGTATAATCAAAGGATTTTTGCAATCATGTGTAAAAGTATTAAGTGATCCATCATCTGTGAAAATATTGCAAAACATCTTAGAAACGTGTAGCAACGAGACAAAAGAAAAGATAGAATCTAAAACAATTAATCACCTACACACAAAAATAAGAACAAGTAGGGAATTTAGACTGAATGCTAACATTGGGAATTTCAATATGGGAGAGATTATACTAGATCTAGGATCCGAAGTGAATGTATTACCAAAGAAGACATGAAAATGCATGGGAGAGACAATACTCACATGTTCAATTGAAACTAGAAAACCAACATAGAGTCCTACCAATCGGTAGACTAGAAGGAGTGACTGTAGACCTTGATGGAGTACGCACTAAAGAAGACTTTGAAGTCATTGAAATAGTGGACGACACAACATTGTATCCAGGGTTTCTTGGTCTAGAGTGGGAGTTTGACAATCAGGCCATAATCAATTTGAAAACCAAGAAAATGACATTTGAGTCTAGTGAATATAGGGTCATCACACCATTAGACCCATCAGAAGGGGAGAGGTTTGTAGAACCTACTTTCCTAGACTTAGAGGAAATCGGCTAGTTGTACAGAACAACTACACATGATGAGGATTATGTAAACCGAACTGCAGACGGGGTACTCAATTGGTAGAGCATTACTTCATGTGCAACAGACTCAAACACCGGTTTAGAGAACTGCCAGCAGAGGCTACACAAAGTATCCACGTGAAAATGTGCAAGAATAGACTGCGCAGGAAGATGGATAGGCACATAAATCAGAGAACCACCTAATTTCCACAGACTAAACAATTTGGAAACATTCTTGACATAATACAAAGATGTAGTGTTAGAGAACTAGGGACTGTTAGCACTTGATCTAGCACTAAAGGCCACAACGACAAGATGGTGGGGTGCACACAAAGAGACAATCACATATTGGTATCAATGTAAGTGATTACTGTGCATAAGGTTTGGTGCATAATAGAAAAACAACAAACAACAAAAATATGAAGGAAAAGGGACACCATCGAAACACTTGGAGAAGTGAAAAACACTGTGGAAAATGACACCACTAGAGGAATGGACTCATCACTTCATACATACTTTAGAGGGTATACCAACGAATTGGTATACAGACCAGGAATTGGGGAAAGGAACTACAACATGGAAGACATTGCGATAGAATTGCACAGTCACTTTCTCATTTGAGCATGAGAACCCCAACATAGATGCAGCCCTTAAATGGATCAAAGGAGTCATATTCATCAAAGAAATAGAAATATAACTTATCACAGAAGAACAACAGCATAATAAACAGAGAATCAAGGAACTGTTGTATTGCTATCACGTACAAGAAGAAGCACCAGATGAAGATGATCCACACGATATTTAGATCAAAGAAGTAGAAGGTGAAAGATATGTGGAGGGACCACCCATAGAATCATAAGTCATTGCCGCGTCGATCAAAGTAAAGAAAGTCAACATTAGGACAGTTGAGCATCCCAAAATAGCCATCATTCTAGACTACTAGGATGAGCAAACAGTAGAAAGCATCACAGAGTTGTTGCGCGAATACACCGACTTGTTTCCTACAACATTTATAGAGATGAAGGGGATAGCTGAAGAGTTAGGCGAAATGAAGATACCACTCAGACCTGAATCAAGACCTATTAGACAATGACCATATAGACTAAACCCCATATACAAATAGTAAGTCAAAGCTGAGATCGACAGGATGCTTGATGCCAGCATCATAGAACCAATTGAGGAGTCAGAATGGATAAGTCCAATGGTAGTACAGGACAAGAAACAAGGATGGATCAGGATATGCATCGACTTAAGGAAGTTGAACGATGCATGACTACATGAACCATTCCTTACACCCTTCACGGATGAGGTGTTAGAGAATGTAGGAGGACATGAATCTTACTCATTCACTGATGGATTCTCAAGCTACCATTAGATTAAGATAGCACAAGAGGATAGACAAAAGACCACCTTTGTGACAAAATGGGGATATTATCAGTACACAGTCATGTCCTTTGGACTGAAGAATGCACCCACAATATTCTCCAGAGTGGTCATCACAACATTTAAGGAATTCATCCATCAGTTTCTTGAAGTATACCTGGATGATTGGACAGTCTATAGCCTGTTGAAAAAACATGTGTAAGTTTTACGGATGATGTTAGAAAGATGCAGAAAGTGCCAGATATCATTGAACATCAAGAAATTCATATTTGGAACACCGTTTTGGATACTATTGGGCCACATAGTATGAAAACAAGGTTTATTAGTAGATCCGACAAAGATCACAGTCATTGTTAATTTGCCAGCACCGAAAACAGTCCGTCAGCTAAGAGCGAAGTTAGGACACACATGATACTACAGGAAATTCATCAAAGGATATGCGCAGATCAAAACATCGATGGAAAACATGTTAAGGAAGGATACAAAGTTTCAATGGAACGATGAGTGTCAACACGGTTTGGATACCTTGAAGGAAAAGATGGTTACTACGTCGATATTGGTATTTCCAGATTGGGAAAATACATTCCATGTGCATGTAGATGCATCGGCCATAGAACTTGGAGCTATCTTAGCACATCCAGGAGTGGGAGACTTGGATCACTTGATAAAATTTGCAAGAAGAAAGTTATCAGACTTAGAAAAAAACTATAACATGACAAAAAGAGAAGGCCTAGCCATGGTCTATGCACTTCAGAAGTTTAGGCATTACTTATTGGGAAAACACTTTAAGATTTTCACAGATCACTCAACCCTGAAATACCTAGTCAATAAGCTAGTGTTGGGGGGGGAATCTGTCGATATTTACTGCTATTTCAAGAATTTGACTTTGAAGTAATATTTAAACTAGGGAAATTGAATGCAAGACTTGACCACCTGTCGAGGGTCACAAATGGAGAGGAACTTATGAATTTAGAAGACAACTTTCCAGATGCACAGTTATTCTCAGTTCAGATTGGTGATGAATATTTCACAGATATCATTCAGTTCTTGAGTACAGGTACCGCATTGCAAGACTATAGCACCACACAGAAGAAAAACCTGGTAGTCCATGCTGCCAACTATCCACTGATTGCAGGACATTTGTATAATATGGGTGCAGATAACATCCTGCAAATATATGTGTTAGAGAATGAAAGACCAAGAGTCTTAGCAGAAGCCCATGAGGTAATAGAAGGAGGGAATTATGTAGGTAAAGCTACTGCACAGAAGATATTGCATGCAGGACTATGGTGGCCAATGATTCACAAAGACTCAAAGGAGTACTTTCAAAGATTTGATGTCTGTCAAAGGGTAGGCAAACCCAACAGAAGGGATGATATGCCATTACGACCACAAGTAACGTTACAGGCATTTGAAAAGTGGGTAATAGATTTTGTGGGACCAATCAACCCACTTGCAAAAGGAACAGGGGCTAGGTACATTATCACTGCGATGAAATATTTAACATGATGGGTGGAAGCTGCACCAGTAAAATATTGCAGCGTAGAAACAACGACGCTCTTTGTTTTTGAAAATGTAATCACTAGATTTGGGTGCCAAATAATTTTGATGAGCGACCAAGGCACACACTTCATAAACAACACCATTAGCGCTATGACTGAAGAGTTTGAAGTACATTATCAGAAGAGAACACTATATCATCCATAGGGAAATGACACAGTGGAAGCCTTCAACATAATTCTGGAGAACGCACTGACAAAGATTTGTAATGCCAACAAATCTGATTGGGACCTCAAAGTACCAACAACATTATGGGCATACAACACTACATGCAAAAATTTGACAGGGAACACGCCATTTAAACTAGTTTATGGCCAACAAGCAATGGTTCCATTAGAATTTTTAATACCAAGCTTGTGCGTAGCACCAATCACACAGATGACAGAATGAGGCATAGTACAGGAGAGACTGGATCAGTTACTGACCATGGAGGAAGACCGAATATTGGCAGTATTCAACCAACAAGTTCAAAAAGCATGAGATAAATCTTGGAGCGATAGACACATCAAGAAGAAAATGTTCAAGGAAGGAGATCCAGTGTTGATGTATGACAACAAATCATTACAGCACCCAGGAAAGCTCAGAATGCATTTGTTAGGACCATACAAAGTAAAATATATCACAGATGGAGGAGCTATACAGTTAATAGAATTATCAGGCGTAGAACTCTGAGGGATGATCAATGGGAGCTAACTGAAGTTGTACAAGGACAATTGACCACCCACCATGTAGTAAAAAAAAAGAAAAGGGAAAGAACCAAAGAGGGCATAGTGTACCAGAAGTAGAAAGGCCACGCAAAGATAGAAACACAAAATCAGTGAGAAGAAACAAAAAATTCACATCAAAATGGAAACAAGTGGGAAAAGGAATCTCATCAAACAAATCAACAACGCAGCCACACAATTGGGTGCAAAAATCTTAGCTTGCAAGTTGCTAAGAAATGCCGCAGAGAGGAAGTACCAGCTGGAGTCATTGTAGTTGCAACCTAGTGCATAGAAGGCACCTCAATGAGCTCAGTGCCATACTTATTGAACTTATTCCAAGAGGACTACAAGGATGTGCAGGACCTAGGCACATATTTCCACTACTCATGGTTGATTACCTTAATAGCCTTCATGGGATGGCGAGAACGAGGGTATATAGTTTTTTGTACCAGACCAAAGCTTGTGGAAGAGAGCTATCTCTTGTTGAAAGCATGGTCGAACTCCAGGCATAAGAGGGAGAATGGGATCATATTTGAAGCATACCTACGTGACATGCATAAATCCATGAACCGAATGTGGAGAATAACACCAAAGGTTGTCGCACGATATGCGAACATCACCAACTTCCATCCCGCACGACAAACAATGTGGATACAGGAAATGAAGGATCCATATAAACAATGGCTATATATGCGCTACTACATCATAGAGGGTGATATCGATATGGTCATCAACGAATGGCCCAACGAATGGAGGATCCCATCCATTAACCGGGAAGTGCTGGAAAGAACAATAGAGGAAGAGGCAGAGCAGGGAGCAATGCAGCCTATGGAAATCCAAGTGCCCAAGAGACCAATAATGGTCCAAGGCAAGCCAACATAGAAAAACGAAGGGCCAAAGAAGATAGGAACCCAAAAGGGGAAGAAGGAGAATACACAGCCGACCAAGGAACAATAGAAATAGGTTGAGGGAGTGTAGGAGACCGCCTCAAATCCCAACACACAATAACTAAGGGGAAATAAGAGACCAGACATGTAGGCAAGAGGCTCTTGTAATAATTCAAAGGTACAATGAGCACCGACATAATTTATTATTATAGAGGACAATGGGGAAATGATTTCCAGAATGGTCCAGGATTTTCTAGTCGAGGACTTCGACCATGTAGCACACCATAGGGACAAACTGCAAAAAGAGCTGGCAGAATTGGGGCAGTTCCTCAAGAAATTCGGGGAAGTATACATAGCAAGAAGTAGCAGGGGCATAGAGCCATCATCACAACAGACAGATAGAAGAGTGCAAGAGGAAGCTCGATAGTCAGAACAAGGGATATTGCACCCACACGTAAGATTCCATATCAACCATAACATGTTGTGCATGAACTAAATTGTGGGGCAAACACCCTTGAAATACTTAAGACAAATCCAAATTTTGTTGACAAGGATACCATCAAGGGCATTACACAGGTTGTAAGTGAGCTTCAACCACGAGGTACAGTCTCGCTCATGCAGATACTTAATCGAATTGAAGCATGCAACAAAATAAAAAAGACAAATTGAAAATAGGCTATGAGAAGGCCAAATATGAGAGCAATGAGGAAAGGGAGTTCCTAAAAGGATTGGATCAGAAAGTGGTAGGAACTTATGATAATATTCCATAGGCCATGTAGAGTGAGGAAATTGCAACAACAGAAAATATTAATTGGATTGCGTAGGCAATTGATCAATATCAGAAGGAGATCGAGAATCTCCAAGAACACCTCACACCAACCACTCCACCAGTAGTCAAGGAGAAAAGGAAACAGGAAGAAACAACACAGCTGCAGTAGATGAGAAATAGGTTAGCACATCAGCTGACTTGTTCGATAAAGCAGTGCAACTTTGGACAAGGTTGGAGGAGGATCCACAGGTCTAATCGTGGGACAAGGAAGAGGAAAGGATCAATGAAACGATCCAAGAGCTCAAGCAGAAGAAGAAGACCATACCAATCCCAGAACAAGTCAAATGGATGCAGGAGATGAAGAAGCTGCAGGTAGAACTCATCCTTGCGCAAACACATAAACATGAGCGTCAGGCTCAAATGGAGCCATTACAGGAGCAGGTAGCAGAAGTACTAGCACAGGAAGAGGTAGTTAAGACATAGATAGCACAAACCCAAGAAGAATGTGTAGGATTGATCAACGATGAAGTTGCAGTCCAGGTAGTGGACATAATCAGGGAGAAGACCGCACAGGCGCTCACACAAGCAACAGAGCTCAAGGAAAATTTCCAGATGATCACCAAGGAGATTGAGAAAGCTCAGTAGGATTAGGTGGCTCGGGATGAGCCACATGTCAGTGTTGGGGGCTTGTTGGCAGCATGCCAAAGTGGAAAGAAGGATGATCCTGGGGAAAGAAAGCATGCAGAAATGAAAGTAACAGCTAGAAGGAAACACAACACGCGCACATGCAAGAAAATGTGCAGAAGGAAAGATACAGTTGGAAGGAGGAACAACACACGTGCATGGGAGGAAGACCTAACATCAGTAGGGTTAGGGTTTTGGTAATATATTGTAAATGGATGAATATCCCAAAATGTATGAATACATATACGTAGGTATCATAAGGTCCCCTTTTTTGGTATGCATTAGTGCTACAACATAGATATGTACGAGTCGATGTGAATTGTAATGTTGTTATGTACTATTTCGTAAGCAGTTGAGCTAGAGGAGAGGAGAGAAGGAAGATATGAGGATTATATCACATGCTGAGGAGCCTGGTATGATCTAGTTTGCCTCATATAGATCTTACCCATCTGAGGATAATTGTAAGTGCGCGACATTGTAGATGCAAAACTACCATAATAAAAGAGCCAAGAGCCAAATATTTGTGGATGTAGCCTAGGAGGGGGTGAACCACGGTAATATCTATGTAATTTGATGAATGCATGCATTTCTTTATCTTCTTTTAGCATTTAATTGTTGTGCTTAATGAATGAATGAGTTATTACTTTGCTAGGAAAATAGTTGTGTTGTTAAGGGAAGAAACTATTGAAGGTAATGTGTAGTC
>JZKD02S0471029.1:0-17276 GCA_000966675.3 Picea glauca
CAACCATATGAAATGCTCAACAAAGACACAACAACACATCCATAAAATTCTTGCACCCACATAAGACATCAAAGATGATATTAGAGTAAGAGAGATAACCTTCTATTGAATTATAAACCCTTAATCTATCTCCTTTAGAAGGGGCACAAACTATCTCAATTATTATTATTATTTTAAATAAATATATGTTTGTTGGGTCATATCAGGAGTCCAAATTCTCTTTGATATCTCATCAAAAGTTGAAATTCTTACAGTAACTTCCTTGCATTATGAAGAGCATGAATAACAATGTTGTTAAGTGACAAAGTCCAAAGAACATTCATTCTTAACCACCTTATCAAGAACCCTACTGGCCTCCTCAATGTTTATTAATTCTTGCAAAGACCATCCATTAATGTAGTAAATGTTAAAACATTAGTATTGTAGCCCTTGGACACCATCTCGTCCAAAATATTGTAAGCTTCCTCCCACCTACCTCCTTCATTATTTCAGTTTTTCTTCCTCCAATTGCATGTGAACCAAATGATTTGCAACACCCATCTTTTTTAAGATTCTACCCAATATTAGATTGTCTATATAAACCCAAATGTCAATAATAATCATTGATCCAAGGAGTTAAAAATTGATTTTGATAGAAAGACATTGGTATTCTATAGAATTGGCACAATTTAATAGATAAACAAAAACTCCTCTTCTTGAATATGCACCCTAACCTCTACAAAGATTAATTCATGCTAGTATCACCTAATTTTCATAACTTGAAAAAGAGAGAGACCTCCATTTTTTATTTTATTTTTATAACTTTGGACTTGAAAAGGAGTCTAGTTTAGTAAATCAAGGTGAAGGCCTTCAGAATTTGTCGATGTTCTTGGTGATTATTTAGATATAATATCTATTGTTCATGAGGAATCTAATGTCTCACTTGGATTGACTTTTCGAGATTTATTATTGTTGACTTCATCACCTTAGCATGATCTTTAGTAAGAATGCCAAATCTTCATAGTCATCTCGTTCAACACCCATATGGTGTCTTAGAAAGTGAAACTCTTAGTGGAAACCGCAAGACAAATAAGTGGAAAAACAATTCCACAACTTTGCCTACCATTTGTTCAAACCATTGTAGCACATCTTTGCAAAATCCAACAATGGATATATATAGAAATGAAAAATAATCAGGCACTAATGTTTGTTTCAAGGCCAGTGGATTTTGTTCTAATGCAAAAATGTTTAGTGTAGTCCTCAAAGGCCGACATAATATATGGCATGCATCCATACCAAGTATAATTTTCTAACTAGATTATAACCATTCGTTGCACAAGGGGCCAAGGGGCCAATAATGGTTATTAGCTTTCCATTGAATGGTACAAGGGGACAATCTTCCCAGGTAATTGGTAATGTTATTATTGCACTTACCTCATAAGCATCAATTTGCAAATTATCCTAGGAATTATTTTTGTTATACTCTAATGGAATCTTTATCTAAAAAATTACTAGTGATTCCCCATTCCTCCTACTATGAAAATCCAACCTAGAATTGATGGCAGTCTTCCAAAGTTTAAATCGTTAAAGGGGAAAATTAAAATATAGCAGAAATTCCAAGTAGTTTATAGCCTTAAGTGCCCACCCTAATAACAAAAATAATACAAGGCTTGAAGAAATTGGAGTATTTTCCCAATCGCCCATGTATATGCATTAAGATACCAATTATATGCAAGTCATTTTCTTTTCCTTTGACTTAGGGGGTTTCACATTTAGGTCAACCCTTTTTTTGTTATGTATCTAAACAAAAGCAATTTTCTAGCAAAACCAAGTATTATAGCTAGGCTGAAAACTTTTTAAAAAGAAATTCAAGAAAGGCAACATGGGTACATGGGTACGGGCATACGATGTGCTATCATAATAGAGACCCCCCCAAAAAAAAGGTACACTGGTACAAGAGTATGGCTAATACTACAAAGAACAAACACAAACATATGTTTTTCTTGTCTTTTAAGGGATATGGCCAGCACTCTCCCTCCTCAAAACAATAACATTTCCCAACCTATGGGGTATATCTTGATAGTCCTAGATATCCTTAGGGGAATCCATCCCCATTTGAGCATACCCGAGACAGGTAAATCTTTGTTTTGCAGTATTGACCCCTTGTGTTTGTATACCAATATAACTGTGAAATCAAGACATGCTATAAAATTTTTAGAAAAGGAGAAATAAACCTAGATTCTAACTGAGGTTTTAAATAATGGTATGTATCAACAATGTATAGGGTATAATAAATAATCAATAATTAATAATCGCGAAAAACTTCCACTTCAATTATTATTAGCTAGATAAATTTTAAAAATAAGATAAATTTTACAAACAAACAAATTTAAGTTTTTTTACAATACTCAATAGTCTTCAAAAACTTCCACTTCAACTATCATCAACAAGATGAAATTTAGAAACAAACAAATTAGGTGAATGGACTTCAAGTTTAAACACTGTATTTTTTAGAAACAAACAAATTTAGGTGAAGGGACTTCAAATTTAAACTCTTTCTTTCTTTTTCTTTGCATTATGAAATAAACAAAATAATAAACAATTGTTTGATACAATTACTCTCTAATATTATCTTCAGTATTGCTTGAAGGAGTTTTAGTAACGAATGTTATTATTGTGTAGTTTTCCATCAAAACTAAAGACTTTGATCAGTATAAAACTTACAATTGGTTCGAGATGCATGATGTGCTGAACAAAAATTATGTTACTCGAATTGATTAAAGACTTATTGTGAGGCTTGTAACATCAAATTGGATTATGCACTAGTGATGAGTCAATGGGTGTATTGTATCCAACTACCCTATTTCTTTCAACAAAAAAATGGAGATTTGGTTACGAGAAACAATCACAAACACAGTTCATTATCACAACTGTAGATTTCACAAATTGTGTGTAATGACTCTATTGAATACATTGCAAGAATTTGTGTATACAACGTATTATCACAACTGTAGATTTTAGAAATTGTGTGTAATCAGTTTATTGGATATATTTGCAAGAATTTTGTGTATAATGTCTGTGAGTTTTGTGATTTTTTTTTAATGTGTAAAAGTTCTTTATGTGATGCATGCAAGTGAAAAATGATAATTGTAGTTTAGTGGTTTCATTATTTTTATAGTAATTATGTTGAAAGGAATTTCACTATTAACCAATTATAAAGTGCCATTAGTCCTATTTGTTATTTTTGAATCTCCATGGCCATAAAATCACTTGTTAGGAACATGGAATTTTTTGCATTAGTGGTAGTTGTAATGGTGGTGGCGGCTTATAAATTGGGAGACATGGTGAAATCATCTGAGTGATAGTGGGTCTCTACCATATAAAGACTTTTCCTTTATATATATTTTTTATTCAGTAGTTTCCTTAGTTTATATTATGTTGTACTAATAATATAAAAATTTCAAAACAACTTATTAATAATGAGACACCAACATTACCACATTCAAACTCTTGTGTTTACATAAGAATATTTCAAAGTGATAGAAATACTATGAATAAGGGCATCATTTTTTTTTATTTTTTTTTAATAAATATATGTCATCGTATCAACCCTTACCAAGCCTCCTCTATATATGCATGTGTATCTTGATTTATTCTTTTTATATTTTAGTTCAAATGATTTATTCCTTTTATATATTTTGGTTCAAATGTTGGTTTGACTAGGGTGACCTGTTGACATGAAGAGAGAGTTCATGGTTTGACTAGGGTTCATTGCCTCTTCACAAAAGGATGATCCTTAGATTGAATGCCAATGTTTTAAAAAAAGTGAGAGTTCACGCTCGTTTAGGGTTCAACTAGGGTTTTCCATCACAATGTGTTAAAAAAAGTGGGTTCAAGCTCGTTTAGGGTTCAACTAGGGTTTGCCATGTGATGGCGACATAAGAGTGGTTGTATAACTTGCAGACTGAATGCTAATGTGTTATATTCCACACGGTCCTCAAACGCCAATGTGTTAAAAAAAGTGAGAGTTCACGCTCGTTTAGGTTTCAACTAGGGTCCATCGCATGATGGTGACATAAGGGTGGTTATCCAACTTGCAGACTGAATGATAATGTGCAAAAAAAAATTAACGAGTTCATGCTAGTTTAGGGTTCAACTAGGGACCACCACATGATGGCCACATAAGGGTGGTCATAGAACTTGCAAACTAAATGCCAATGTGTTATCTTCCACATGGTCATCGAGGGAATGTATGCACTCGCTGTGGAGGTTATTTCACTCTTAACATCAACTCATTTTGGAATTGCAGGTCATATCAATGCCACTTCCAGAGTGATTTAATACTTGATTTATGGCATACAAATATCACAAGAGGACGGCTTGCACCCTTCATGGTCATAGGCGAATTTCAAACAAAGTTCATTTGGCTTGATGGATTTTCACATTCCATCAATGTTTCCTTTGCTCATTCCATAAAATAAAAATTATTTGAGAAGAAAGAAAGAATGTTTATCTATATTTCCTCTGGTAACGCATTCTTCATTGGTTTAATTGATAGAGGTGGAAATAAGAGGTTAAACCCTTTGCCTTCCCCAAGGTTTTTTTAGTAGAATTCAAAGGCGATGGTTGTGGATTTGGATTTCTAGTAAAAGGGGATCCCATATTTTGAAAGGCGACTGTTATAGATTTTGACACGAGCTTTCATTTTCAAGTATCCTTTTGAATAGGGTCCAAATTTTCTTTTCTCCTTTTTAAAATCTTAGTTAGCTTTTGGGTTGAGAAAAAAACAAAAACAAAAAACAAATGTCATTGCACATGCAAGGTTTCTATTTACCAACAAATGTTGTCATTGCAAGTTTGTCTGCCAACAAATGTCATTGGAGATTGCATGGTTTTTATACATTCAAGGGTTCTAGGGTTTATCAATTGCCTATATTAGGCTCAGTGCTTTGAGAAAAGTTTTGTGTTTGTGTTAAGGATTTTTTTTCCTTGAAAAATCTCCTAGGTTTTATTACTAGAGAAATTTGTCCAGCTTTTATTCTGATGACATTGGTGTTTCTCATTTCATTTGTTTTGGTTTTAAAGCCAAGGTCCAACATTTTCCTCAATGTAGTTAGGGTTATATTGTTGGAAGTTTGAAATAAGATGTTTGGTTTTCTTATTTCAATTGTTTTGGTTTTAAATCCAAAGTCCAACATTTTCCTTAGGGTTCTATTGTTGGAAGTTTGAAATAAGATGTTTGGAGTTTCTCATTTAATTTGTTTTGTTTTAAAGCCAAAATTCAACATTTTCCTCAATGTTGCTAGGCTTCTATTGTTGGAAGTTTGAAATAACATCTTCAATGATTATTTAATTGAGTACATTTACCACAATTGCTTATTAGTAGACTTGTGTTTTATTAGTGAATTTTTATTAATGAATGTTATAGATGTTTGGGAATTTTTTTTTCTCAAAAATTCTTTTTAGAGACTATACACCTTTGGTTATAATTGTATGCAATAAATACTTTGCACATTCATAAAACATATATCATAAACATATAATAAGATCTCTTGAAATATCACTTAAACAATAAAAGAATGATCAACATACTATAAATAAGGGCATCAATTTTTGGATTTTATTTTTAAATAAATATATGTCGTCGCAAGAGCGACGAATGTAAGGATTCTTGCGATGAATTATTTATACTATCGAAGAAGATTTCTCATCGATAGTATAGCTATTTCGTCGCAAGAATCCTTACAGTCGTCTCTCTTGCAACGATGCCTTTTCATTGATAGTATAGTTGATTCATCACAAGATTATTTACCTTTTCACGCTTGCGACGATCTCCCTAACTTGTTGCTCTTGCGACGATCTCTCTACATTGTCGCTCTTGCAACGATCTCCCTACCTTTTCTCTCTTGCAACGAAATCCCTACCTTGTCTCTCTTGCGACGACATCCCTATCTTGTCGCTCTTGTGATGATTTCCATTCCTTGTCGCACTTGCGACAATTTTCCTACCTTTTCTCTATTGCAACGATATCCCTTATTTTTCTCTCTTGGGACGATATCCCTTTTTTTCGCTCGTGCGAAAACTTCCTTGGGGTGTTTCTCTTGCGACGTTTTTTCAGGTTCGTCGCACTTGCCACAACACGTGAAGCGATGTTTGGGACACCCAATATTCATCACAATATACACAACATAACGTCGCAAGAGTGTTGAAAGAGTCGTTGCAAAATGACCCAAATTTACTAGTGTTAGTGCAATGGTATAATATTTTTATGCCCCAAATTGAAATTGAAGCAACAAATATTAAGGGAGTCTCATAAATATGTAATGAAATAACATTTGTGATCTAGGTAGATATTGGTGGCCACCCACCTCTTCCAACGACTCATCGTGGTTCTCCATCTTGGTCATTTTTGTTATAATTTTTAGGTCCTAAACTTTTGAGGTCGTTTTGAGGCCCTAAACGATGCTTTTTTTTCTTACCATTTGAGGGCTAGGAATGTCCATGTCCCTCCATAGCTTTCAAATATTTATAGTTATATCTTTCCAATGAGCTACTATGCACCCCAAATAGAGATTGTATGCAAAAGTTGCGCCCCCGAGAAGTTGGCATATCAACTAACCACTTGGTCCCACAAACCTTTTGCCACTTCAACTCCTATGGTTAGGGTTTTGTACCATTAGGGTTATTGATTTATGTTAAAAGGTCATTATTTTTATGTATGGTGATATCTTTTTTCGAATCAGTGTAGCTGACATCTCTCTCTTGAAAGATAAACTACCATCATTCTAGCTAGTTTGTCTTCTACAATATTCTACTATTTATTTCATTAATAGAAGTTGGGTTTCACTGTATTGTCGTACTCTTTGCTATATTTATGTCTTTCTTTCATTTTTTTATTAATATAATCTATATCAGTGATATCAAATCAATCTACTCCTTTTTATTTTTTGGTGCATGTCCCCGATGAGGTCATGGTATAGAGAGTTGGGTCTTGAGCTAGTTTCACTTTTAGACGATCGCTCTCGTCAACCCAAGAAACCTCCATGGTGGAAGAAAAGAGAGATTACAGAGAAAGATATCATTTCAATATGTTGTTCTAGGAATATCTTACGCAACAACATAATGAGATAATGGAGCACTTCATTCAAATCCTTCAACAATAGGAAAGGCACCTTCAACAAGAAGTTATTTTGGAGGTGCAACACCATTTAATGTACAAGTTAACTTTGATACCCATTTATTTGAAGGCTATATAGATTCAAATGATTTATAGAAACAAATGAATTAGTTAGAGGGGTATTACTCTATTCATTACTCTGTTCAAAAAATTTCTGACATAGAAAATATCACCTTCTCTCTCCATAAATCCATTCCCCTTGTCAAATGTTGGTTGGAATGTTATTGGTAGAGACATAACGAAGACAAGTTTATGAAATTAAGGATAGGACCCACTTAGGCAGCCTTTGTTGATGCCGTTAAGGAGGAATTCTACCATGTTGGAAACTATGATGACTAGTACACGATATTGATGACTTTGTGTCAGGAAAGAGACCATACAATGTTGGAGTACACCAACATATTCCATACCTTTCACTCAAAGCTAGGTATCAGAGACTTTGACTGGGACCTTTTTATAAAGTATGAAATGTCTTACATAGTTGCATCCAAAGAGAGATGGATTTCTTGGACATCTCCTCACTAAGGGCCACTTATTGGTATGTTTTCAAAATTGTGCAAAACTTTAAGTAATGGAATAAGTATGAGTTTGAGTCTTCAAATATGCAACAATGGAAGCATGGTAAAGATAGCCCTAACTCATAGAATAAGGAAGTAAAACCCAAGACAACCAATCCAAGCCATGGGTAAAGACGAGTAATGGGAATTCGAAAAAGGACACTAGAAATTGGTGTGAGTTCAACAAAATCCCTTGGTAGAACATTGATGAATGCTACTCGAAATAATCATTGTTAGTTGAGATTAAAGAAATCAAAGAGTTGGACCCTAACTCAGACGTTGATTTGGAACATGATAAGGTAAATTGTATCATTGATGGATAACCCAATGCTATCAATGTAACTAAAAAGATCCAACTAGATGAGTAAGAGGAGCTTGAGGAAGGGGAGCACCTCTTCTATTCCCAGATGTGGGTGAAGGGGACCCCACTACATTTCATTGTTGAAAATGGAATCTAGAAGAACCTGATCTCATCCAAGGTCATCAAGAGATTTAAGTTACTAACAATTCCACACCCCCAACCATACACCATTGTTCGGTTGAGCCTGTGATGATTCCTTTGAGTNTTTCAAAACAACTTATTAATAATGAGACACCAACATTACCACATTCAAACTCTTGTGTTTACATAAGAATATTTCAAAGTGATAGAAATACTATGAATAAGGGCATCATTTTTTTTTATTTTTTTTTAATAAATATATGTCATCGTATCAACCCTTACCAAGCCTCCTCTATATATGCATGTGTATCTTGATTTATTCTTTTTATATTTTAGTTCAAATGATTTATTCCTTTTATATATTTTGGTTCAAATGTTGGTTTGACTAGGGTGACCTGTTGACATGAAGAGAGAGTTCATGGTTTGACTAGGGTTCATTGCCTCTTCACAAAAGGATGATCCTTAGATTGAATGCCAATGTTTTAAAAAAAGTGAGAGTTCACGCTCGTTTAGGGTTCAACTAGGGTTTTCCATCACAATGTGTTAAAAAAAGTGGGTTCAAGCTCGTTTAGGGTTCAACTAGGGTTTGCCATGTGATGGCGACATAAGAGTGGTTGTATAACTTGCAGACTGAATGCTAATGTGTTATATTCCACACGGTCCTCAAACGCCAATGTGTTAAAAAAAGTGAGAGTTCACGCTCGTTTAGGTTTCAACTAGGGTCCATCGCATGATGGTGACATAAGGGTGGTTATCCAACTTGCAGACTGAATGATAATGTGCAAAAAAAAATTAACGAGTTCATGCTAGTTTAGGGTTCAACTAGGGACCACCACATGATGGCCACATAAGGGTGGTCATAGAACTTGCAAACTAAATGCCAATGTGTTATCTTCCACATGGTCATCGAGGGAATGTATGCACTCGCTGTGGAGGTTATTTCACTCTTAACATCAACTCATTTTGGAATTGCAGGTCATATCAATGCCACTTCCAGAGTGATTTAATACTTGATTTATGGCATACAAATATCACAAGAGGACGGCTTGCACCCTTCATGGTCATAGGCGAATTTCAAACAAAGTTCATTTGGCTTGATGGATTTTCACATTCCATCAATGTTTCCTTTGCTCATTCCATAAAATAAAAATTATTTGAGAAGAAAGAAAGAATGTTTATCTATATTTCCTCTGGTAACGCATTCTTCATTGGTTTAATTGATAGAGGTGGAAATAAGAGGTTAAACCCTTTGCCTTCCCCAAGGTTTTTTTAGTAGAATTCAAAGGCGATGGTTGTGGATTTGGATTTCTAGTAAAAGGGGATCCCATATTTTGAAAGGCGACTGTTATAGATTTTGACACGAGCTTTCATTTTCAAGTATCCTTTTGAATAGGGTCCAAATTTTCTTTTCTCCTTTTTAAAATCTTAGTTAGCTTTTGGGTTGAGAAAAAAACAAAAACAAAAAACAAATGTCATTGCACATGCAAGGTTTCTATTTACCAACAAATGTTGTCATTGCAAGTTTGTCTGCCAACAAATGTCATTGGAGATTGCATGGTTTTTATACATTCAAGGGTTCTAGGGTTTATCAATTGCCTATATTAGGCTCAGTGCTTTGAGAAAAGTTTTGTGTTTGTGTTAAGGATTTTTTTTCCTTGAAAAATCTCCTAGGTTTTATTACTAGAGAAATTTGTCCAGCTTTTATTCTGATGACATTGGTGTTTCTCATTTCATTTGTTTTGGTTTTAAAGCCAAGGTCCAACATTTTCCTCAACATAGTTAGGGTTATGTTGTTGGAAGTTTGAAATAAGATGTTTGGTTTTCTTATTTCAATTGTTTTGGTTTTAAAGCCAAAGTCCAACATTTTCCTTAAGGTTCTATTGTTGGAAGTTTGAAATAAGATGTTTGGAGTTTCTCATTTAATTTGTTTTGTTTTAAAGACAAAATTCAACATTTTCCTCAATGTCGCTAGGCTTCTATTGTTGGAAGTTTGAAATAACATCTTCAATGATTATTTAATTGAGTAAAATTACCACAATTTCTTATTAGTAGACTTGTGTTTTAGTAGTGAATTTTTATTAATGAATGTTATAGATGTTTGGGAATTTTTTTTTCTCAAAAATTATTTTTAGAGACTGTACACTTTTGGTTATAATTGTATGCAGTAAATACTTTGCACATTCATAAAACATATATCATAAACATATAATAAGATCTCTTGAAATATCACTTAAACAATAAAAGAATGATCAACATACTATAAATAAGGGCATCAATTTTTGGATTTTATTTTTAAATAAATATATGTCGTCGCAAGAGCGACGAATGTAAGGATTCTTGCGATGAATTATTTATACTATCGAAGAAGATTTCTCATCGATAGTATAGCTATTTCGTCGCAAGAATCCTTACAGTCGTCTCTCTTGCAACGATGCCTTTTCATTGATAGTATAGTTGATTCATCACAAGATTATTTACCTTTTCACGCTTGCGACGATCTCCCTAACTTGTTGCTCTTGCGACGATCTCTCTACATTGTCGCTCTTGCAACGATCTCCCTACCTTTTCTCTCTTGCAACGAAATCCCTACCTTGTCTCTCTTGCGACGACATCCCTATCTTGTCGCTCTTGTGATGATTTCCATTCCTTGTCGCACTTGCGACAATTTTCCTACCTTTTCTCTATTGCAACGATATCCCTTATTTTTCTCTCTTGGGACGATATCCCTTTTTTTCGCTCGTGCGAAAACTTCCTTGGGGTGTTTCTCTTGCGACGTTTTTTCAGGTTCGTCGCACTTGCCACAACACGTGAAGCGATGTTTGGGACACCCAATATTCATCACAATATACACAACATAACGTCGCAAGAGTGTTGAAAGAGTCGTTGCAAAATGACCCAAATTTACTAGTGTTAGTGCAATGGTATAATATTTTTATGCCCCAAATTGAAATTGAAGCAACAAATATTAAGGGAGTCTCATAAATATGTAATGAAATAACATTTGTGATCTAGGTAGATATTGGTGGCCACCCACCTCTTCCAACGACTCATCGTGGTTCTCCATCTTGGTCATTTTTGTTATAATTTTTAGGTCCTAAACTTTTGAGGTCGTTTTGAGGCCCTAAACGATGCTTTTTTTTCTTACCATTTGAGGGCTAGGAATGTCCATGTCCCTCCATAGCTTTCAAATATTTATAGTTATATCTTTCCAATGAGCTACTATGCACCCCAAATAGAGATTGTATGCAAAAGTTGCGCCCCCGAGAAGTTGGCATATCAACTAACCACTTGGTCCCACAAACCTTTTGCCACTTCAACTCCTATGGTTAGGGTTTTGTACCATTAGGGTTATTGATTTATGTTAAAAGGTCATTATTTTTATGTATGGTGATATCTTTTTTCGAATCAGTGTAGCTGACATCTCTCTCTTGAAAGATAAACTACCATCATTCTAGCTAGTTTGTCTTCTACAATATTCTACTATTTATTTCATTAATAGAAGTTGGGTTTCACTGTATTGTCGTACTCTTTGCTATATTTATGTCTTTCTTTCATTTTTTTATTAATATAATCTATATCAGTGATATCAAATCAATCTACTCCTTTTTATTTTTTGGTGCATGTCCCCGATGAGGTCATGGTATAGAGAGTTGGGTCTTGAGCTAGTTTCACTTTTAGACGATCGCTCTCGTCAACCCAAGAAACCTCCATGGTGGAAGAAAAGAGAGATTACAGAGAAAGATATCATTTCAATATGTTGTTCTAGGAATATCTTACGCAACAACATAATGAGATAATGGAGCACTTCATTCAAATCCTTCAACAATAGGAAAGGCACCTTCAACAAGAAGTTATTTTGGAGGTGCAACACCATTTAATGTACAAGTTAACTTTGATACCCATTTATTTGAAGGCTATATAGATTCAAATGATTTATAGAAACAAATGAATTAGTTAGAGGGGTATTACTCTATTCATTACTCTGTTCAAAAAATTTCTGACATAGAAAATATCACCTTCTCTCTCCATAAATCCATTCCCCTTGTCAAATGTTGGTTGGAATGTTATTGGTAGAGACATAACGAAGACAAGTTTATGAAATTAAGGATAGGACCCACTTAGGCAGCCTTTGTTGATGCCGTTAAGGAGGAATTCTACCATGTTGGAAACTATGATGACTAGTACACGATATTGATGACTTTGTGTCAGGAAAGAGACCATACAATGTTGGAGTACACCAACATATTCCATACCTTTCACTCAAAGCTAGGTATCAGAGACTTTGACTGGGACCTTTTTATAAAGTATGAAATGTCTTACATAGTTGCATCCAAAGAGAGATGGATTTCTTGGACATCTCCTCACTAAGGGCCACTTATTGGTATGTTTTCAAAATTGTGCAAAACTTTAAGTAATGGAATAAGTATGAGTTTGAGTCTTCAAATATGCAACAATGGAAGCATGGTAAAGATAGCCCTAACTCATAGAATAAGGAAGTAAAACCCAAGACAACCAATCCAAGCCATGGGTAAAGACGAGTAATGGGAATTCGAAAAAGGACACTAGAAATTGGTGTGAGTTCAACAAAATCCCTTGGTAGAACATTGATGAATGCTACTCGAAATAATCATTGTTAGTTGAGATTAAAGAAATCAAAGAGTTGGACCCTAACTCAGACGTTGATTTGGAACATGATAAGGTAAATTGTATCATTGATGGATAACCCAATGCTATCAATGTAACTAAAAAGATCCAACTAGATGAGTAAGAGGAGCTTGAGGAAGGGGAGCACCTCTTCTATTCCCAGATGTGGGTGAAGGGGACCCCACTACATTTCATTGTTGAAAATGGAATCTAGAAGAACCTGATCTCATCCAAGGTCATCAAGAGATTTAAGTTACTAACAATTCCACACCCCCAACCATACACCATTGTTCGGTTGAGCCTGTGATGATTCCTTTGAGTCCACTAGTAGTGCCACTTATCCAACGACATCAAGACCTTCAAAGATGAGGTAATGTGTGATGTTTCCCAACTCAAATTTTGTGATGTTATTTTAGGAAAACCTTATATGTGGAAACATCATGTTGTTTATGAGTCCCAACCCTATAGTGTCATTATTACTTTGGGAGGTTAGACCTACAGGGTACTAGAGGTAGTTCTAATTATTGAAATTTCATTGATCTTGATAAAATAGTTCTGAAAGGTAATCTTTCATACTTTGAAGTTTGTCCTCTTCATGGTTAGGTTAGAAGGTGAATGAAATGTTATTGTGAACACCACAACTTCATCACAAGGTCTCTCTACACAACAAAAGCAAGTGGACAAGATTATATATGTAATGTACCCCAAATTTGCCAAATAAAAAAAAATTGTAGGGACATTAAATCTCTTTCTCTTCGAACAAACTTGTCTCGAAAGACATATTGTTATTATAAGTAGCTAGTTTTCATCACTATTAACTTTCTCAAGGTTTATGTTTCCTAGTTATTGACAGAATTAACCACCATCACAACATATTTTATCTTTGAGCTATTTCCTATTGCACAGTAATCATACACTTAAAGATCGAAGGTAAATCCATCATATCCTAGCCACTCAGAATACCAACACATNTAAATACTTTGCACATTCATAAAACATATATCATAAACATATAATAAGATCTCTTGAAATATCACTTAAACAATAAAAGAATGATCAACATACTATAAATAAGGGCATCAATTTTTGGATTTTATTTTTAAATAAATATATGTCGTCGCAAGAGCGACGAATGTAAGGATTCTTGCGATGAATTATTTATACTATCGAAGAAGATTTCTCATCGATAGTATAGCTATTTCGTCGCAAGAATCCTTACAGTCGTCTCTCTTGCAACGATGCCTTTTCATTGATAGTATAGTTGATTCATCACAAGATTATTTACCTTTTCACGCTTGCGACGATCTCCCTAACTTGTTGCTCTTGCGACGATCTCTCTACATTGTCGCTCTTGCAACGATCTCCCTACCTTTTCTCTCTTGCAACGAAATCCCTACCTTGTCTCTCTTGCGACGACATCCCTATCTTGTCGCTCTTGTGATGATTTCCATTCCTTGTCGCACTTGCGACAATTTTCCTACCTTTTCTCTATTGCAACGATATCCCTTATTTTTCTCTCTTGGGACGATATCCCTTTTTTTCGCTCGTGCGAAAACTTCCTTGGGGTGTTTCTCTTGCGACGTTTTTTCAGGTTCGTCGCACTTGCCACAACACGTGAAGCGATGTTTGGGACACCCAATATTCATCACAATATACACAACATAACGTCGCAAGAGTGTTGAAAGAGTCGTTGCAAAATGACCCAAATTTACTAGTGTTAGTGCAATGGTATAATATTTTTATGCCCCAAATTGAAATTGAAGCAACAAATATTAAGGGAGTCTCATAAATATGTAATGAAATAACATTTGTGATCTAGGTAGATATTGGTGGCCACCCACCTCTTCCAACGACTCATCGTGGTTCTCCATCTTGGTCATTTTTGTTATAATTTTTAGGTCCTAAACTTTTGAGGTCGTTTTGAGGCCCTAAACGATGCTTTTTTTTCTTACCATTTGAGGGCTAGGAATGTCCATGTCCCTCCATAGCTTTCAAATATTTATAGTTATATCTTTCCAATGAGCTACTATGCACCCCAAATAGAGATTGTATGCAAAAGTTGCGCCCCCGAGAAGTTGGCATATCAACTAACCACTTGGTCCCACAAACCTTTTGCCACTTCAACTCCTATGGTTAGGGTTTTGTACCATTAGGGTTATTGATTTATGTTAAAAGGTCATTATTTTTATGTATGGTGATATCTTTTTTCGAATCAGTGTAGCTGACATCTCTCTCTTGAAAGATAAACTACCATCATTCTAGCTAGTTTGTCTTCTACAATATTCTACTATTTATTTCATTAATAGAAGTTGGGTTTCACTGTATTGTCGTACTCTTTGCTATATTTATGTCTTTCTTTCATTTTTTTATTAATATAATCTATATCAGTGATATCAAATCAATCTACTCCTTTTTATTTTTTGGTGCATGTCCCCGATGAGGTCATGGTATAGAGAGTTGGGTCTTGAGCTAGTTTCACTTTTAGACGATCGCTCTCGTCAACCCAAGAAACCTCCATGGTGGAAGAAAAGAGAGATTACAGAGAAAGATATCATTTCAATATGTTGTTCTAGGAATATCTTACGCAACAACATAATGAGATAATGGAGCACTTCATTCAAATCCTTCAACAATAGGAAAGGCACCTTCAACAAGAAGTTATTTTGGAGGTGCAACACCATTTAATGTACAAGTTAACTTTGATACCCATTTATTTGAAGGCTATATAGATTCAAATGATTTATAGAAACAAATGAATTAGTTAGAGGGGTATTACTCTATTCATTACTCTGTTCAAAAAATTTCTGACATAGAAAATATCACCTTCTCTCTCCATAAATCCATTCCCCTTGTCAAATGTTGGTTGGAATGTTATTGGTAGAGACATAACGAAGACAAGTTTATGAAATTAAGGATAGGACCCACTTAGGCAGCCTTTGTTGATGCCGTTAAGGAGGAATTCTACCATGTTGGAAACTATGATGACTAGTACACGATATTGATGACTTTGTGTCAGGAAAGAGACCATACAATGTTGGAGTACACCAACATATTCCATACCTTTCACTCAAAGCTAGGTATCAGAGACTTTGACTGGGACCTTTTTATAAAGTATGAAATGTCTTACATAGTTGCATCCAAAGAGAGATGGATTTCTTGGACATCTCCTCACTAAGGGCCACTTATTGGTATGTTTTCAAAATTGTGCAAAACTTTAAGTAATGGAATAAGTATGAGTTTGAGTCTTCAAATATGCAACAATGGAAGCATGGTAAAGATAGCCCTAACTCATAGAATAAGGAAGTAAAACCCAAGACAACCAATCCAAGCCATGGGTAAAGACGAGTAATGGGAATTCGAAAAAGGACACTAGAAATTGGTGTGAGTTCAACAAAATCCCTTGGTAGAACATTGATGAATGCTACTCGAAATAATCATTGTTAGTTGAGATTAAAGAAATCAAAGAGTTGGACCCTAACTCAGACGTTGATTTGGAACATGATAAGGTAAATTGTATCATTGATGGATAACCCAATGCTATCAATGTAACTAAAAAGATCCAACTAGATGAGTAAGAGGAGCTTGAGGAAGGGGAGCACCTCTTCTATTCCCAGATGTGGGTGAAGGGGACCCCACTACATTTCATTGTTGAAAATGGAATCTAGAAGAACCTGATCTCATCCAAGGTCATCAAGAGATTTAAGTTACTAACAATTCCACACCCCCAACCATACACCATTGTTCGGTTGAGCCTGTGATGATTCCTTTGAGTTCACTAGTAGTGCCACCTATCCAACGACATCAAGACCTTCAAAGATGAGGTAATGTGTGATGTTTCCCAACTCAAATTTTGTGATGTTATTTTAGGACAACCTTATATGTGGAAACGTCATGTTGTTTATGAGTCCCAACCCTATAGTGTCATTATTACTTTGGGAGGTTAGACCTACAGGGTACTAGAGGTAGTTCTAACTATTGAAATTTCATTGATCTTGATAAAATAGTTCTAAAAGGTAATCTATCATAATTTAAAGTTTGTCCTCTTCATGGTTAGGTTAGAAGGTGAATGAAATGTTATTGTGAACACCACAACTTCATCACAAGGTATCTCTACACAAAAAAAGCAAGTGGATAAGATTATATATATATAATGTACCCCAAATTTACCAAATAAAAAAAAATTCATAGGGACATTAAATCTCTTTCTCTTCGAATGAACTTGTCTCGAAAGACATATTGTTATTATAAGTAGGTATTTTTCATCACTATTAACTTTCTCAAGGTTTATGTTTCCTAGTTATTGACAGAATTAACCACCATCACAACAGATTTTATCTCTGAGCTATTTCCTAGTGCACAGTAATCATACACTTAAAGATCGAAGGTAAATTCGTTATATCCCAGCCACTCAGATTACCAACACATCTTAAATAAATATAAGGTTATTAAAACCCCACTACATTATGATCCTTTCCAT
>JZKD02S0471051.1:0-17276 GCA_000966675.3 Picea glauca
ATGTGTTTTAAATATGTTTTATTTGTATTTGGGAGTGTTTTTTTCTAATTCGATTAAACTGATGGTAGAGTAAATTACAAATAAATGGTTGTGTTTTAAATTAAAAAAATATAATTTTATTAAAAAAAAAATATGTTTCTTTTTCGTTATTGTGAGGTACTTTCCCATTTCCCTTTTGTCTTTTTTAATTTAATTATCCTATTTTTTGGGGGGAACATTATTAGAATTTTAACTATGGTTTTAAAAAATTTATAATTTTAAGTTTGTAAAAAATGGGCTTAGTAAATATAGCTTCTATTTTCAATTTGGGATTTGATTCTAAGATTTCAGTTATAGGGATACCATTTGTCAACACCATGGGTTTCAAATAAGTTATAATTTTGACCTTTAAAAAAAGGGATGTTAATGAAAGCACCACTTTTCAATTACAGGGTTGATTTTCAAGTTTTGATTGAAACAATATCTATTGTTAAGGCCATTGTTTCAAATAAGTTGTAATTTTGACCCCGAAAAAAATGGTGTTGTTTTTTGCGTGGCTTTTTGATTCGAGGGATGATTTTAATGATTTTACTAGCGAAAATTATGAGGTTATTAAGGCCATGGTTGTATACAGTGATAATTTTAACCCTGGAAAAAAAATACTACCAGTAACATTGCTTTTCAAAATGGAGATAAAAATAGTAACCAAATACAACTTTAACGAAAACTTTAAAAAAATCTTATCAAATCAATAACTATGTTAAATTTCACCAATTTTCTTGCTAATCTAAAATAAAACCAACTATCATTAATACCCTCCTTATACAAAGATTGATACACCATCTAAAATTCAACCATATCATCCCCTCCTTATAGAAAAATTGATGCACCATCTAATATCCAACGCTATCATCCCTCTGAATAATTGACAATATTGTAAAGCGTAGTGACGAGGTTGTGAAGAGGGGAAAAAAATGCAAGATTCACTTGTGGAAAATTTGATTTAATATTTATTAACATTACTTAATTTTGTAAAACATTATTTTTTAGAAAATGGAGTATTTGAAATCTTACAAGATTCACGTCTGCAGAAATAGATTTATAAATTAACTGCATTAAATAATTGTGTTGATCTCTTAACCTGCAAGGGCAGGGTATTTTGATCATTATCATGTCCTCGTCTCTTACAAACGAGTATGCTAAAACTTTATGAGATGGAGATTTTGTTAAAAAGATTTTTGAAAAGGAGATTTGGTAAAATGTATATGCTAAAGTTTTTCGAGGAGATTTTGTAAAGAATTTTTTAGATTAAAATTATAAATCAGTATTATTTATAATTTATGGTGTTAAAATAATGAGTATGCTATTCAAGTGACGTTGTTAATACTATTTATATTTTGTTAAGATAGTGGTTATGTTTATTAATGTTACTGAAAATACACTATCTCATTATGTTATTTTTCTTAATAATTTAATTTAATTTTTTTTATATTATTCAAACAAATAAATGTTTATAATATATTTATATAAATGTTTATGATATATTTAAGAAGCTTTTTATAGATAGTAATTTTGTAAGTAATTCAATTTAATTATTTATTTTTATTACTAGTAAAACAAATAAATGCCTAGACAAAGTTTTGTATTACAAACACAATCAAATTACATATAATTGTTTTGTAGGTTTTGTATTACAAACACAATCAAATCACATATAATTGTTTCTTAAGTAACTCAATTCATTTATTTACTTTTTGTAGTATTTAAACAAGAAAATGTCCATCACCAGATTACATAAATATTTAATTTGTATTAACCCAATTCAACTATTTACCCTTTTATATTATTGTCACTTCAAATAAATTACAAAATACTATTGACAAAGTAAGTAACTCAATTCATTTATTTACTTTTCGTAGTATTTAAACATGAAAATGTCCATCACCAAATTACATAAATATTTAATTTGTATTAACCCAATTCAACTATTTACCCTTTTATATTATTGTCACTTCAAATAAATTACAAAATACTATTGACAAACAATTAAAGACACTCGTTTTTAACTTATTAGAATTATAAAGTAGTGATAAAAGTGATTTTAATTCAAATTTAATAATTTGATTGTGGTATTTTTGTTGATCTTTGTAAATTGAGTGTCATTATTATGTTTTGGGAATTAAGAATGGGTCTTTGAGTTGTGGACATGGTCGAGAGACAAAACCTCTACCTCAAGCGCTCAAGGGAGGGAACTTAGGCCTTGGGTCTTAAAGAAATCTTCTAGGAATCTATGATCAAGAAAGGTACATCTCACCACCACACAGGACATTTTGGCAGTCTCCTTTGCTTAAGTGTGGGGATATTAGTGTCATTAGTAGGTTTTAGGCACTAGACATTAGTCTCAATCCCCTTAACATGTTTGACGGAGAAAACCTAAGCATTAGGCCCTAATGGAAGATTTGGGCATCTAGGGATAAGAACAACACCTCAAACCGCTACACAAAACCTAATAGTGGTATCCTTAACCTCTAAGTGGGGACACTAACAACATTAGGAGGTTTTGAGAAGTATGCATGGGTTTCAAGGTTTTGGATAATATTAGGGCCTTAGCCCCTAAACAAATATCCGAATCATGCCACATGAACTCCCAAGGTTATCCATGGTGTCCTAGTGGGAATATTAGTGAAAATAAGAAATTTTCAACACTAGGTATGGATCTCAAACCACTTGACATAGTTGTGGGAAGAATCATGGGACTTAGGCCTTAAAGGAATCTTTTTGGCATTTAGAGCTAAGAATGGTGACTTAAAGTACCACATAGAACCTCCTAAGGGTATCCTCGAATTTTGAGTGGGGATAATGATCCAAGTGGATATCGGTGGCCACCCACCTCTTTCCACTGACTCAACACGGTTCATTATCTTGCCAATTTTGTTATTATTTTCTAGGATTTTTTGGGTCCTAAATTTCTGAGGCTATTTTAAGGCCCTAAATGATGTTTTATTAGAAGGGTCAAGGGTCGGGGTGGTAAATAGAGGCCATGTTGTAATATTATAGTCCTTGGTTAGATCTTTCTAACAAGATACTATGTGCACCGAACAAATATTGCATGCAAAAGTTCCCCTTGAGGAAGTTGATGTGGAAACAATTCCCAAAAATACCTTTTGGCATTTCAAAAACACCTTTTGGTGCTTTGCCTCCTAGGATTAGTGTTTTGGAACTTTAGGGTTCCTTCTTTATCTTAAAATTCCATCCTTTCATCCTCTTGTATTATGTTTTTTGAACACGTATCTTCCATCTCTCTCTCTCTCTTTAGAGATAGGCTACCACCATTATAGCTAGTTTGTATTCTACAATATTGAACTATTTTATTCATTAATAGAAATTGTTCTTTCGGTGTATTACTTTGATCTCTATTATATTTCAATGTGTGTTTCATTTTGTTCCTTATACATTCTATATCAATGGTATCATAGGAATTTTCTACTTGTTTTCTTTCACGGTGCGTGTTGATCTCCCGTCAAGAGAGATCCAACACCCTTTTTAAGTTCTGGAAATGAGGGCGCACTCTCCAGAGGAGGGAGTTCTGAAGATGAGGACGCACTTTCCAGAGGAGGTTGCACTTTCCAAAGGAGGGATTTCTGAAGATGATAGCACACTTTCCAAAGGAGGGCGCTATTTCCAGAGGAGGGTGCACTATCCAAAGGAGGGTGTGCTTTCCATTGGAAGGCTCACTTGTCTGAGAAGGGAGCACTAGCCAGAAGAGGGAACAATAGCCATAGGAGGGTGCACTAGCTAGAGGATGTTGAATAGCCATAGGATAACACACTTGCAGCTAGGGCATAGTTTAGGATCTAGGAAATGTCGTGGAGGAAGCTACAGAACTACAACAAGCAACAAAAAACCTAAACTTATAAGAAGAGAGAATGAGAGAAAAGACAATTTTCTTCAAAAATAATCCAACGATTCTATTAATTCATAGGATCACCTTTTATATAAAAGGGACCTACTTATTTTTCATACATTCTAATCACAAAACTAAACTCTACTCTATTACATTGTACCATGTTTTATTAATGGGGTTATAAGGAAGAATAGCTTCCTTATGGACCAATTCCTCCCTGTTTAGAGTTGGAAGCATACATGCTTCCTCTAGCACATGGGGCAACATACGTTAGAACATGTTTGTTGTCATCCACTTTTCTTGTGTTGGAGTTTGTCCCTTATGTGCTAGAAGGTAAGAAATATATTCTCTTTGTCGAGTATAGCAATGCTTGGTCTGGAGAATGGTGTCATGTAATAGGGTCAATTGGAAATATGGAATTTTTTCTATGGGATGGGTGGTGGGGATTGGCTCATGCAAGAATGGTGTCTCAAATAGCTTCATATGGTTTACATTGATGACATTGTGTATGCCTAGCTAAGAAGGGAGGTCCAATCGATGGGCATTTTCTCCAATGTGTTCCAAAATTGTATAGGGGCCATAGCGAAGAGGATGTAGTTTATGATGCTAACCTTTGAAACATTCATTGTATAATAGTAACTAGAAACAGTCCCTACGATGAAATAAAATAGGTGTACGATGCTTTTCATGCCTTTTCTTTTCTCTTGCTTGAGAAAATTTCAAAGCTTCAACTACTTGAGTCTGGCAGTGTGCAATTTTTTGAAGGAAGTGTTAGGTTGATCTGTGTTCCCTTTGTTGGTGATTTGTGCCTTATGGATCAAGAGTGAGAGGCACCTCAGTTGGAGAAGTGGGTTGAAAACCAAAACACACTTCGAAAGGAAAGAATCCAGTAGCTGAGTGTGTGTCCATGTTGTAACTATGTTGCAGAATATGTAAATAAGTATTTCTACATGCAAAATGAGTGCATAGAGCATGTACCAACACATAATTCAGTACCTTTGTCTGGTCATTCATTAGAGGATGGAAGGCGGTGGAGAACTTAAGCTGATAGCTAATTTGTTCCCATAGTGTCTTCCAAAAGGAGAAGAGGAATATTGAGTCTCTATCCGAAATGATAGTGCTAGGTAGTCCAAATTGAGGCCAGCCATATTGAAAATATAATTCCATTGTTTGAGCAGCTATAGTAGTCTTGGTGCAAGCAATGAAAAAGGACATTTTGAAAAATTGGCATAGTACTGTCGAAATGGCATCATTTGTTTTTGAGTGGTGGGAAATCCATTGACAAAATCCACTAAAATGGATTCCCATGGTCTGGAAGGCACTAGGAGTGGATGATACAATCCGTGTTTCCAGTTGGAAGGTTTGGATTGAGAGCATAAAGTACAAGCTCAAATGAATTTCTCTACCTGGTGTTGTAGGGATGGCTAATAAAAATGGTGTCGAAGGTTTTGTATTGTCTTTGTTGTGCCAAAGTGACCTCCATATGAAGAGGCATGGGATTCCTTGTTGAGAAATAATTGTTCCTATGATTGAGGAACACATAGCAAGTTGAGCTTGTAGATCCACCCATTGTGGATGGTGTAGTCCAAGAAAGGGGTCTGGTTGAATATTGTTAGTTGGTGTAGTGTAGCCCAAACATTTTGAAAGTCATGGTTGATAGAATACTTGCCTCTCCACGTGTCATTCAAAAAACACCGAACTTCTAATATTTGGAGAACCTGATTGAGAGGATGACTAAGATAAACTTCCATTTTGTTAAAGGTCCCCTTCTTGTAGCGAATGACAAGATGGAACTTTTGTATGTAGGCTTCCCATTTGAGATGTCTGTGCTCTTGTATCTTTGATTGGGAATTAATGAAAATTAGAGGATTGTGATCTTTATTGAGAATGGTCTCTTTACCTAGAAAATAGTGTCTCCATTTCTTGAGAGCTTCAATGACGCTGTAGAATTCTTTATCATATGTGCTAAAAATTTTCTTAGCATCTGAAAGAGCTTCAGAGTGATAGGCTACAAGATGTACTCATTGTTTAAGTATTGCACCAATAGCATGTTGAGAGGAATCATATTCGATCTCAAAGGTTTGATTCAAGTATGGAAATCTAAGTATAGGGGAAGAACACAAATATTGCTTCAGACGAGAAAACTAGCGAGTAGCCTATCCATCCCAAACAAATTTTTTAATGTTGTTAGATAATTGTTGCAAAGGGAGAGAAATCTAAGAGAAGTGCAAAACAAACTTTCGATAAAAGTTGATACAACCCAGAAATATTTTTAATTCACTCACTGAAGCAAGGGTTGGCCATTGTGCTAATTCTTGTACTTGTGCCAGATGCTTGTACCTATGTCAGATCTAGATGAACTCCTTCTGGGCACACAAGAAAACCAAAATATGGAACTAAACATTGGCCAAATAATGATTTCTTTTCCTTTACCTATAGCTTGTGATCCCGACATAGTTCTAGTACTTGGAAAACATGTTGAAGATGTGCCTCCAAATATTTACTAAATAAGAGAATGTCATCCAAATATATAACAACAATGCAGCCCAAAAGAGGCCTGAAGATATCATTAATAACTCTCATAAATTTTGTTGGTTCAATAGTGAGTCCAAATGGCATGAATTTCCATTCCAAAAGACCAAATTTGGTCTTGAAGGATGTCTTCCACACATATGTTGGGTTCATTCTGACCTGATGGTATCCAAATGTTAAATCTAACTTAATGAAACATTGATCACCTTCCAAACTATCAAACAACTCCTCAATATGTGGTAGGGGGTATCAGTTCTTGACTGTAGCCTTGTTAATGGAACAATAGTCACTGAATAGGTGTATCTCAGTGGTGTCTTTCTTTGGGATTACAAAGGCAGAGGATGCACAAGGAGAAGAGGAAGGTTGTATATGACCTGATTTTATGAGCTCTGTCAATTGTTTATTGATTTCCTCTTCCTTTCGTGTTGTTATTTAGTAAGCATGGGCATTGGGTAATGAATCTCCTGGAATGATATTTATAGAATGATATATGTGATGGGGGGGGGGGTAGTTTGGTGGGTGGTTGGAAGACATCAGCGAATTCTCAAAGCAGGTGAGACATGGCTTATGGTACTGGGTGGGTTGTATTGTTTGGTTGAATAGGGAGTATGAGACATAGAGAAAAACATTGGATTAGATGGACATGGGGATTGGTCTCTTTTTGTGTGGTGGGTTTTGGGGGTGTTGTAGGGTAAATTCGAATTCGAAGTCAAGGTGGATCAACATGGTAAATAAATTGAAAACAAGTCGAAGAGGTCAACCGAAAACAACTTGATAGGAGGGCGTGTGACAACCGGCTGAAGACCGAATGAAGGTTGACTGGTATTCGACAGGTAATATGACTTGGTAGTTGACTGTAACAGAATCCTTAGATTCATGGGATTTGTAGCCAATGATCTGCATGGATCTTTAACTATTTTTGGGCACCATTTCTTTAGGTCTTTTCCTACTGTAAAGCCTATAAAGAGGCATTTTGTAAGGTCGTAAAGGTTAATCAATGAATCTTGAATCTTTAGATGATGAATGGTTAATTTCCAAGACTCTGTAATTTAGAGGTTGATGGTCATACAATTGTAAGGCGAATTGACCACAGAGTTGTTCTTACATAAACAAGAGGGTATGTTGTTGATTTTGTCTTAGGTGTGGACCAGGGTTAGACATGTAACCTTTTATAATGAATGAATAAGACAACAAGGAGCAGAATGCTCAAGGAATGTTGGTTTTCCCATTTTGGGTTTCCAGGGTAAAATCTCCATGTACTGTGTGATTTTTGTGTCTTTTACTTTCTGGTTAAATATTTCTTCCTCTCTTCTACTATGTTTAGCGTAGAAGTGTGTCTCATTTCCTAACATATGTTTTTAGAGCTTGGCTTAACAATCTTGGATCTAAGCTAAAACCTAGGTACAATAAGAGTCGAAAGTTAGAAATATTTAAAGATTGTGTTAAATATTGTGTTAAAGAATGGAGAGCAGTTCGAGAATAGAGATAGAAAAATTCAATGCCTAGAATTTTGAACATTGGAAGTTTAAAATTGAAGATTTCCTTGTAGATCGAGAATAATGGACAATAGTATGTCAATGGAATAATGGGAGAAACTGATTTTTCTTTCAGATTCGGTGTTGTTGAATGTCTCAAGTGAAGATTCAGCCAATAAATTGTGGGACAATTTGGGAATCTTGTACCAGTCGAAATCCCTAGTAAACAAGCTATTTTTTAGAAAGAAATTGTATCTTCTGAGAATGAGTGATGGCAGTTTAGTGAATGAGCATTTAAATGTGTTTAATACCATTATAAGACAATTATATTCTATGGATATTAAAATCACTGAGGAGGAGAAATGTATAATCTTGTTATGTTCTTTTCCAAACTCCTCGGATAGATTAGTCATGGCTATAGGGAGTAATACAACCACACTAGCTCTAGAAGATGTGGTTGCATCTCCACTATAAGAAGAAATGAGAAGGACGAACATGTAAGGATCGACTGATGCTTTAGTGGTGAGAGGTTGATTGATTGAAAGATATAAATGAAAATTCTCTGGTAGAAAGTCTAAGTCAAAGGGTAGATCTAAATCCCTAGTTCAATCGAAAAGAAGATGATGGAAATGTGGTAAAGATGGGAATTACAAAAAGGACTACAAGTCGAGGGAAATGGAATTCATTAAAGGATCCAATGAGAAGTAGTATATTGAGAGAAACACAATTCCAGATAAGGGAGGTGATGTGTACCTAGAGCTGATGATGACACAGTTGGATCAAGAAGTTTGGTTGATCAACTCAATAAAATCCTATCATATGACACCACATAGAGAATGGTTCTGCGAATATGAACGATATGAAGGAGGAGAAGTGTTCTTGGGAGATTACTTGACAACCATATAATGTTTGGATGGGGAAAAGGTAGATTGATACTGTAGGATGGGAGGAGTAGAACCCTTCTAGGTGTGCTACACATTCTGGGTTTGGAAAGAAACTTGATATCTGTGACTAAGATGAGAGATGTTGGCATGCATACTCTATTTTAGAAGGATTCATGCAAGATGGTCAAAGGTGTGATGTTCTTAATGAAAAGAGTTTGGATTGGAACCCTATACAAGTTTCTAGGGAGTGTCAACCCAATTGGATGCAACAACATTTTTTTTCCTGACGTCGACTCGAATTTGACTCGACTCAACTCAAATCGGGTTGATTTGATTCAAACCATCTTGACAAGTCATCATAAAGTTGACCCAACCATTCTATGGCATGAGAGGATGGAACACCTTGGAGGAAAAGGACTTCGATCTATGAAAAATAAAGGTATGGTCGAAGACTTTCTTGAGTGTAATTTAGATTTCGAATTTTGTGAACATTGTATATATGGAAAACAAAGTCGGGTGAGGTTCCCATATGGAGAGACAAGGTCAAATGGGATTCTAGAGTTGGTTCATAGTGATGTGTTTGGCCCTGTTATAGTGCCTTCACTTGGTGGATCTCTGTATTATGTCTCCTTGATAGATGATTTTTCTAGGAATACATCGATATATTTCATGAGGAAGAAATCATAGGTTTTCAAGAAATTCAAAGAGTTTAAATATCTTGTAGAAAACCAAATAGATACAAATATTAAGGTGTTGAGAACTGACAATGGTGGTGAATTCTGTGGAAAATAATTTGATTAGTTCTACAAGTAGTGTGGCATAGCACGCCAAAATACCACACCATATACCCCACAACAAAATGGAGTTGTCGAGATAATGAACAGAACGTTGATGGACAAGGCAAGAAGCATGCTCAGTGGTGTTGGGCTTGCACAAGAATTATGGATGGAAGTAGTTGACACTACACAATATCTATTGAATATGTTTCCTTCGTCAATGATAGTCGAAATGACTCCAAATGAGGTATGGTCATGTAAGAAGCCTTCAATTTCACATCTCAAAGTGTTTGGTTGTGATGCATTTGTGCATGTTCCCAAGGAAAAGATGAGAAAGTTGAACAAGAAAGAATTCAAATGTATTTTCATTGGATATTAAGAAGGAATGAAAGGATATAAGCTATGGGATCTTGCATCAAGGAAAATAGTGTAAATTTGAGATGTTGTGTTCAGAGAAGTCAGAAGTAAGACCGAGCCTGAAGAAATTGTTCAGATCAAGAGTAATATTGAGACAGTGCGGTTTGAACTGAGGAATGAAGAAGATGATTCATATGTGTCGACTGAATCAGAGGTAGACTTATAAGAACCAACTATGGTTGTAAGGAGGTCAGAAAGAGTAAGAAAACTAGTCGAAAGGTATAGATTGCCTGACTTATGTTCCACATTCGTGTTAACTGCCAATGACGATGAGCCCAAGTCAGTCGGGGAGGCAATCGACTCAGGAGAGGGAAAACTATGGAAGGACGCCATGCTCGAAGAGATGGAATCCTTGCACAAGAATGAGACATGGGACTTAGTCAAGTTTCCTAGTGGAAGAAATATTGTTGATAGTAGATGGGTATTCAAGAAGGAGATGAATGTAGCAGGTCAAGTCAATAAATTCAAAGCTCGACTGGTAGCGAAAGGATATTCCCAAATCGAAGGAGTCGACTTTAGTGAGATTTTTTCCCCCGCTGCAAAATTAACTTCCATTAGAATAATAGTGTTTCTGGTTGCATCATTTGATATGAAAATATAATAGATGGATATGAATACAATGTTCCTACATGGGGACCTAGAAGATGGAATTTACTTGAAACAACCAAAAGGATTTGTAGTAAAGGGAAAGAAATATTTGGCATGTAATTTGAAAAGATCCTTTTATGGCCTAAAGAAATCACCAAGGATGTGGTACCAAAATTTCGACACATACATCCTTAGTTTGGGATTTGTGAGAAGAAAATATGATCACTGCATATATTCCAAAGAAGAAGTTGGGTGTTTCATATATGTAGCTTTGTATGTTGACGATATGTTGTTGATTAGAAATAACATGGATGTAATAAAGGAGGTGAAGAAGAAACTCTCCTCCAAGTTCGACATAAAGGATCTTGGTACAGCTAACTTCATTCTAGGAATGTAGACTAAGAGATGTTGAGTAGCTAAAAGGATCTGGTTAAATCAGGTGAAGTATATTGAAACAATTTTAAAAAGTTTCGACATGCAGGATTACAAACCGATGAAGGTGTCAATTCTTGTGGGAGAAAGGATAACTATTGAACAGTGTCCAAAGACATAGGAAGAAATAAATGACCTATGCAACTATTGTTGGTAGTCTAATGTATGTGATGGTCTGCACTCGACCAGACATTTCCCATGCATTGGGAGTGTTGAGAAGATACATGTAGACACTTGGAAAGGAGCACTAGACAACTGTCAAGGGAGTATTCATTTATTTTTGTGGCACAAAATATTATTCTATATGGAACTAAGGAAAACCTAGAAGTGATAGTGAATTAAATGTACATGGCTTTGTCAACACCAACTGGGTTGGAGATATGGATCGATGGAGGTTGACCAATGTATATGTGTTCAAAATGTTTGATGAACAAAATAGTTGGATGAGTAAACAATAGGTAGTCGCAGCCTTGTCAACAACCGAAGTTCAATACATGGTAGCCACACATGGAAGAAAAGAAGCAGTATGGTTGCAAAGGCTGTATTCAGGAATCAGGTTTGAGGAGAGAGCTATGAATATAAGTTGTGATAGTCAAAGCGCAATATTTATGGGAAAGAACTGAGCTTGTCATTTGAAGACTAAGCACATTGATGTACAATAACATTTCGTGAGAGACATGGTGGAAAGAAACAAGGTGTTGTTGGAGAAAGTAGACACATTGGAAAACATAGCAGACTCATTGACCAAGTCTATGAGTGTTGTGAAGTTCTCTTGGTGCAAAGAGGCAATGGGCATTGTTTCCCTAGATTTGTGAACAAAAGTTCGAAGGTATCTTGGTTTCAACAAAGAAGAAAATAATTGGGAGAATGTTGGGTTGTTATATTATTTGCAGTAAAAGTCAAGGTGGATCAAATGACAGTACGATTTCAAGGTCAAGGTGGTTCGACCAAGTAAATATGAATTCGAGGTGGATCGACATCAAGTAGAAGGTCAAGGTTAATTGACTGGGTAAAGTCAAAGTTGAAGTCGAGGTGGGTCGACAATGTAAAGACATCAACAACAATTCAAAGAGGTCGAGAGGTGGGCGTGTGACAACCGACTAAAGACCAAATGAAGGTCTACCAGTAGTCAACAGGTAATACGACTTGGTAGTTGACTATAACATAATCTTGAGATTCACGTGATTTGTAGTCAATGATATGCATGGATATGTAACCATTTTTGGGAACCATTTATTTAGGGGTTTTTCTACTATAAATCCTATAAAGAGGCATGTTGTAAGGACATAAAGGCTAATCAATGAATCTTGAATCTTTATATGATGAATGACTAATCGGCAAGAGTCTATAATTTAGAGGTTGTTGATCATACAGATGTAAGTTGAATTGGCTACAGGGTTGTTCTTGCGTAAGCAAGAGGGTACAATGTCGATTGTGTCTTAGTTTTGGACCAAGATTAGACATGTAACATTTTATTTTGAATGAATAAGACAACAAGGAGCAGAATGCTCAAGGAATGTTGGTTTTCTCAGTTTGAATCTCCAGGGTAAAATATTTGTGTACTATGTGATTATTGTGTCTTTTACTTTCTTGTTAAATATTTCTTCCTCTCTTGTGCTAGGTTTAGCATGGAAGTGTGTCTCATTTCCTAAAAATTTCAAAGCCCCATTTCCTCATTCCTTCACTATCCAAATGAAAGAATGAGTGGAGGGTAAATGATTTTGTATTTTTGTTTTTTGTTTTTATTTTTTATATTTTTATGTTCTCCTATTTTGCATGGGAGGGTGCATGGGCTCTCTTTCATTTTTCCCCTTTTTTTATGTTTATCTTTATATATTTATTAATTTTTCTCAAAATGCATGTGAATTTGACTTTGACTTTCACTAAGGGACACTAAAAATGAGGCCAAATGAGGCAGAGTCAAAATGCAGTAAGGGATCACCAATGGAAAGTTCTTGTTGATCTTGTCGACAATAAAAAAATAGAAAATTGATCTTGTGATACCTAGGTGCCCAATTTTCTCTAGGAAGATCTTCTCTCTAAACGTGATTTATCGGTGGGGCCCACACACTACTCAAACTTGTGAAAGCTTCCACATCACCACAAGATATCGAATCAGGGAAAGTGAAGTATCATAATAAATGTATTGAGGAGTAATTTGATGAAACTGGCACAAAACTATTATATGAGTCTATTACTTATTACTTTGACTAACTTGAACGTGTATCATGCAACCTAGTTAGACCATCCATCCTCAACCATTTCAGAGATTTGTGACAGTTCTAAATGGATCATACAATGTCAGAATAAGGCAAATGAGGCATCGTTGGAAAGGTATCTAAGTCCGCTACAACATGGAATTTTTTTTTATGAGATTGTTATTAACAAATCTTAAACCTTGAACCACTATTACCAAATTAGCCTATGAAACTAGTCCTCAAATTGTGAAGGCTTGTTCTCAACATGTGAGGGTCAAAACCAATCATATGATATATCAATGGAAAGGTCTTACACTTCCCTACATCAAATTTTGGCATGATTTTCCTTTTGATTCATATATCATAATAGAAATCGATAAGGAAGTAGAAATTATTAATTTTGGCCATTTAGGAGGTGTGCACTTTGTGATTTTTGTAGATTGGTCATACAAACTCAAAATCATGAAAATGATAGCTCATTGGAAAATATTGCCTTCAGGCCTACATGGTACCACCACTATATTATTAATAAAATGAGAAGAAGTGATATTATCATTTATGAAAGATCATGTTTTTATGGGACCCACCCAACTACCAATGAATGGTGCGAATGTTGGAAAATTGATTCCTTAGCTCATTAAATTTGAATTGAGAAACCTTAACATAGGGTATTATGATATGTGAGGGTTTAAGAACTCAAAAATGATTATGTGATGGCCTCTCTTGGGGGGAAATTATTATGGCTCCAAAACAAGTTGATTAAGGCTAGATTGAGCTTGCTTGGGTGCTAACAAGATGTTGTTGGACATAATGATATCAATGATTGTTATCAATATGCTCAATAGGTGATAGTAGAATAGGGAACAATAAAAATTTGAAATCGATTTATCCCTACTGACCTTGTAATTGATAATTGAGGCATTGATCAAACTGGAATTTGAAGCGTGTAACTAACTTGAACTAAGACCAAGGGACTTAAAATCAATGACTAATACTCCTTTAGTGTTTGATAAATCAGTATGTACTTGAATGAACCAATAAAAATAATATCATTATACTCTTTAATGGGAAAAGGCCATAGTAAGTGCTAAGAGTAACCCTCCTACTAGCTTGAGAAGATATAGAAATGAGAAACACAATGTTGGGCCAAAAGAAAAAATTTGGGTCAATAGATACCCAAACATTCTTCAAGATTCGAATGATGTCTTCTTCCTTGATCCATTATGGGTTTAGTTTGAAGGGGTTTCGTGGCTTCCTTTAAGAAGGGGCCACTTCTAGAAGAATCAAATCCCCTCAGAAACCTATTACTGAAATCTAATATACTCTTCCATGAAATCTTTTTAAACCAAGAAGTGATCTAGTTGCTTTGCAATTTGAGCCTCACCTGATCTTCGGTTTGTCCCAGTGGGGGTGATCTTGGTTGGGTTAATGTCTAGGAGTCAAATTTTCTCCAAGTTTATGATAAGAAAGTCTATGAGAAAATCGACTTGGGATGCTAGCCCCAATACCTCAAAGGCACCAATAAAAATTTAGGCCACCTTCTAGAATTACCATCCCTTGCCAAATCCATGACTTGCAGAATAAGAGTTTCCAAAATTCCGTTCGATCCGAGTAGGGCACACATGAGCTCTTTCCCCATTGTTGTGAGGTCTAAGAATCTACTTTGATATTTCAGAGGAAGGGAAGTCTTTGGTAGTTTCTTTCTTTGGTAGAATTTCACTATGAGGTGGATAGGATTCAAGAGGCTTGGAGGTTGTAGAGAGGATTTCTCCCAAAAAGGATTAGATGATAAAAAATTAATACACTTAAAAGAAAAATAATGAATTTAACCCTAAACTGACTTTACCATTTTTAAAATGAAATTCCTTGGCCCAATGAATGAAACGTTGCGCCTATATATGGATATAAAAGATGCCAGGTATATACAATCAAATTCATTGTGTAATTGATGCGAAGTATCTAGGATCATCAGAGAAAACAATGGATTCATCATATGATAGTATTCCGGAAGAGTTTGTTGATCCTATTGTCAATGACTTCGCTTACGATCCAATTCGGCTGCCCGTAACGGAAGACCCTTCTCAAGTTCTTTACAACCGCATGACACTTGAGAAGATTTGGGACGCCAAACACGACGCCGTTAACCCCTATACTCGCCGGCCCTTCGACATACGCAATGCGATCCCTCAGACTGAGCTGAGGCACCAGATGCACCAATACATCGTCGAAAACAGCACAAACTGCCCTGAGGTCATTTCGGTGGATTACACTAAACCCTTGAACTCAACAGATATGCAACATCTGTTCAGTGATTTGGTTATAGCTGGTGAGCGTTGCAAGCTCGCGTATGTGAACAGCAATGATGAGGAATCAGAGGCCAGTTGGAAGGTTCTGTGGCAAAAATTGAATCTACTCCGTCTTTATTGCCAATACACGGAAGAAAATAGAGAGACCTTTTTTTATCAGTCAGGGGATACGAATTTTTGTTAAATAAAGTAATTCCCATGTTAGACTCGGTACGTGGCCTGTACCCTTCAACTGCATATACTACGGAGGCGCGGAAAGAAGCGGCAAAGATCGTAGATATCTGTTTGAAAGACGGCCATTCGCAGGTGGTTCCTGAAGATAATGTATTATCATTCGCACAGATTCTCTGTGATCTTTTAAAGTGCCAGCTCTTGAAAATCCAGACAATTGTTATGAGAATTTGTCGTCGATTGCATGAGGACTGCTTCGATATTCAGAGTGATTTGCCGTTGATGTTCTCTCATTTTAGCTTTATTGCTGCTGTCTATCTGTTAGGTCATGTCCGCAACTCCAAGGATATAACGAATGAAGACCTCTACAATGGAACCGCAATTCTTAAATTTGTCTGGGCCAGACAGATCGGTTTTGGGGCGGAAGTTTACGTTGAAGCTCTGGTGAATTTCGTAATTATTTGCATTTCCCGTTTTCAAGACCTGCACGCAACTGCCACTCAACGTGCTCAAGCTGAGGCTAGCTTCATCGTTAGCCGCCAGGATGATCATGATGAGGAGGAGAAGAAGAATATTAATCTGATAAGTAGGGCACTTGACCAAGCTCTCTTCTTAATTGATAGCATAGTGAGGCCAGATGAAGAAAGCCGAGGCTTTGTAGACTCTGAGTGGAGAGAGTGGAAAGAGATGTTGAAACACAGGGTGCAGATGTTGGATATAATAAAGGACATTGTGAAAATGGTGGAACTTGTCCTTGGAGGGGTCAAATTCTTCCAGTCATCACACTTGGTATTCGGTTTAAATATTACAGCAATATTTTGTCAGGAAGACAAAGTTAGTGTGATAACTAGAAGAAATGTTGTGAAAGTGTTTGGAGATTTTCTTGGAAGTCATATTGTAGATGAATACGATACAGAAGTTAAGCTGTACCTTCAAGACATTGTGCGCAATGCTTCATAGAGTGCTCTTCCTCTTCTGTTCTGTGACATTAGAACATCTCTGTTCTTCCGTTCTGTGGCATTAGAACAAATAAACGACTGAAGAATTACAAACCCCTAACTATAAATCCATTTATTCTGTTAAAATTGTTTTTTATTTTTTTGAATTATTTAGCATTCAATTAAATTTTTACGTCAAAGGTTTATACTTATTGACAATGGGCAGATTTAATAGGGGTTTAGTGCTTAATAAGTTTTCTATGGACAGGATTAAATATGGCTGAAATATTCTTAGTAATCACACAAAATAAATGACTGTGATTTCAATCATTAACTTCCTAGCTATTATAAAGACATCCGTTTATGTGTTTACTTTTTTACATTTACCTAATCATATTTAAAAATTAATTTGATAGCTAACTGATTGCCACCTAAGTGATTAACGAAATTAAAATATTAACACCAGATAAATGAAGCTCAACAGTTTATTTGTTAATCAATAATAAAATTTAATATATTCTTTTAAAGATTCTTTTCATCTTATCAACCTTTCCGCATTGATCAGCCACAATTATGTAAGTGTGCTAGTACTATCTATCGTTCAATATGATTAAACATCAATTATATTTATAATGATTAAACAAAATTGAAATATATAAATTTATTATCTATATTT